>JARJCN010000189.1:0-28916 GCA_029282135.1 Mycena belliarum
TATAAATGACAAATTCATATTATTTTGAGCTATTGGTACAACATTGTAGTAGACCCCCAAGTCCGCCGCTCGCCATATCGCGCCCCGCCCCAGAAAGCGGCTCCCGCCACCGTCTCCAGGTGCCGCGGTCGCACACGAGTGTTTCTTGCCATGCGCGCGCGGAACGAAGGATGCAGGGTCAGGTGAAAGGGCACCGCAAGTCGCGAGGATGTCGATGGCCGGGATCGGATAGCGCGGATGGGTAGAGCTAGCCGCAGCGGCCGGTGGCACAGAAAACACTGTGGGGAAGGATGCGCTCCACGGGAGTATAATGAGAAACGAGCATTGAATGAAAGAGGTAAGGGCGCACTTGGAATGATCCGAATGGTTGAGGCGTGATTCTCGTGTCTAGTTGCGCCTAGTTAGTGCAGGACAGCGCTCAGGACGCACCGGCACTCGGCGGTGAGCGCGACGGGCGCGGAAGGCAGCGCAAATGAAGGATACCGGGACGCGAAGACACAGAAGATCAGTGAGAAGATGCGCGTCGAAGGCCAGAAACTCACAATCATTTGCTACAGCGAGCCCCGCGCGGCCGCGCCGCAGCTGCGCGAGTCGGAGGCGGTTTGCGCGGGCGGGACGTGCGACTCGGGAGCGAAGGGGCGGGCGCGGAGTGGGCGCGGACGGCGGGCGCGGGTAGCTCATGCCGCGGACGTGCGGGTGGGCATCCTGCGCGGCATGGCGAGCGGGCTCCGGGATGTGCGACGCGTACCACCGCGGACTGGCGCCGACGGTCGGCGGCGTACGGTTGGTCTTGTGTTACGGCGTCGCTGGGCTTGAGAGGCACGAGGTTCCCAGCCGACGGATGGGCGCGATGGGCGCGATACACGATATGGGCGCGCTGGCAGCATCTGGAAGGCGCGCGAGGTTGGCGTGCGCTTCAGGGCGGCTACGAGCGGTGGTGCTAGACGTGGTAAGGCTTTCGCGCACGAACTGAGGATCCTCCCAGGGGTACCTGGAGGCTGCGGCATCGAGGGTCGGGTGGCGGCGAGGCGGGGCGGCGGCGAGGTGGCGGCGAGGCGGGGCGGGAGCGAGGCGGGGGCGTGGGCGGCGGCAATGGTGGTGGGAAGAAGCAAGGAGTGTTTCAAACTCCGCTGATCCCCCGTTCCGACATGGTCCGTGCGCGGACGGCACGGGCCATCTGGTATATGGATAATTCAGTGACGTTATAGGACGTTCTTATTGAAGTTATATTGCATACGTACTTAACAGCTTTGTTCTGAGTCATCTTGGAGTCATCATCCTCAACCTTGTCGGATTAATTGCAATTTGTGTGAAGACAACAGTTTTGAGCAGATCTCGGCATAAGCACGCCGACTTCCGGCATATTTGAGCAGATCTCGGCAGAACCGAGCAGACGGGATTTTCACTGGGGCTGATATGCACAGTGTTCTATTAGGCTTATTAGGACTAGGACTGTGCCCCACGGCCCTTTCCCTGCGTGCGCACCCTCCCTACCCAGCGCGTCACGCTGCGCGGCCCGTTGTTGAAGTTCGCGACAGCGCAGAGCTACGCCGCGAGCAGGCAGTTCGACGGGCTCGGGGACACCGGCTCTCCGTGCGTCCCCATCTCCTCCGCTGCCAAGCAATGTTGAGTAACCGCGCACAGGACTGACGTGAGCGACGACGGCGTCTCCAACGTCGCCGCCCCCGCCCCCGCCGCGCCCCTCCCCCTCCTCCCCGTCCTCCTAGCCTCCCTCTCCGCCCTCCTCCTCCTCCTCCTCCTCCTCGCCCTCACGCTCACGCTCTACCTCCGCCGCCGCCGCCGCCATCGCGCTCAAAAGCAAAGCGAGCCCGCGTTCCGCCGCGCGCGCATGGTGCGCAGCCTGCCCGCGCCCGTGTTCGCCGTGCCGAGGGATGTGGAGAGCGACGGGGAGGACGACATGCGCGAGATGCGCGAGGTCGCGCCGTATCCCTTCGCGCATGGGGCGGGCGCGTAGTGCGCGCAAGATGAGGCGGCAATCCGGTCCGCCTGCACTGTTCTCGAGGAGATACGAGGGCTAGCGCTTAATCTTAGATCTCGTCGTTCTGCCCTCCCCGCCGCATCCTGCACGCCGCGCACTTCACCCGCTCCATCTCCAAGCTCCATGTCCCGCTCATGGTATGCGCTCAGGCTGTTCTCGAGCTGTGTACGCTGAGCGCTTGCTCGGCCCGCTCGTTCTGTGCTCGCTGTCGCTGCGCACGGCGTCTCTGATCGATGATCCTGGAGGCCGGAAGCTGCCATCGACTCCTCGGTGCCACGGCGACGCACGGACGCACGCTCCCGCGCCAGCTCACCGCGTCGCGACATCGTGTGCGGCAGCCAGCATATCTGCGCGGGGCTCCCTTCGCTCCGCCACGCCGCGCAACGCCCGGTGCCTCCCATCCACGCTGCGGGCTTCAGATCCCCCGTCGCGCGGGGCATTCTACCTTGAGCTTGGGGTCCGAGGATATCCGCGCGCGCGGGGTGCCATCTGTCGACGTCTGGATCGCCGGTGTCTCCTGGAAGCCGGAGGCTGCGCGACTCCCTGCACCCGTATATGGCAGATCCACGCGCGTCGCGCGCGGGCGGGGGACATCGATAGAGCTCAGCGGACATCGCGCGACGTCGCTCGTGGCTCGTGTCTCGTGAGCGCATCCGCTGCGCGGCCCATCCAAACTCCAAAGAAGATCCACGCTCCACGCTCCACGCGCTATCTCGGGGCGCCATGAGGGTGATTCAGCAGGCTCTCGAGTATATCTGCGCCGGCGCTTTGGGGCCAGCCGCGCGCGTCTCCGATGACTAGCGACTGGTGGCTCCCGACTCGCTGCGCTGCCCGCGATGTCTCCTGTCCCCTGTCCCCTGTGTCTCCAGTGCTGGACGCTGCGCATCTCCCTGCGACGCCCGTCCACGCCCCGTCCACGCCCCGTCCGGTGCCTGGGATCCGGGGCCCGGATATCGACCGGCAGATCTGCGCTCGTCGCTTGTTGCTTGTCGCTTGGGCTCGGCGTCATACGCTCGACGGCGCTGGCGCTGGCGCTGGCGCGGTGTTTCGTGTCCTGATCAGCTGAACGATGCTGGACGCTGCGCTGCGCGGTTCCCTGCACGCGTCCAGACTCCACTCTGCAGGCAGATGTACGCTCCACCGTGACGCACCGGCGCGGTGGACGCTTGAGGCCCGAGGGCTATGCGGGTGGCTCTTTCCTTTGTTGAGGATATCTGCGCATGCGGTGCTGACATCGCTCGATGTCGTGTCCTGAGCGCTGCGCAGCTCACCCCGCGGCCCGTCCACCCTGCCACGCCCCGCGCATGCGCGTACTGTTGTTGAAGCTGAAGCTCGCGACAGCACACACCCAACGTACGCAGGCCTTCGCCGCGAGCGGGCGCTTCGAGTCTCGACGGGCTCGCGGACACCGGCACCTCGTGCGTCCCACCTGAACGCCCCCAAACCGATCGCACTGGATAGCCGCGCGCGCAGAGAGCGGACGTGACCGCCGACGGAATCTCGAGCGTCGCCCCTCCGCAGGCGCCTGCACTGCTCCCAGATCCGTCCGCGTCGTGCGCGCGATTCACATCGGACGCTGCGGGACGATGACACGCACTGTAATTCGGTCCTGATTCCGATACTCCGTACGCGCTGTTCTCCCTTCCGTCTTGCCGCTCACCGTCGCCGGTGTCTCCAGCAAGCCGCAGGTCCGCGCGCTGCACGATGCGCGAGAGCTTGGTGCATCCCAGTGGCGGCCAAGGTGAGAGATGGGAGGTGGCAAAGGAGCGACGAGCAAAATCACGGACGGTAATGTTGGCCTGGATCTCAAGAGTGGTGTGGATGGGAGGGGCTGTGCGAGGCGGCGCGCGTCGTGGAGGAGTCCAGAAGCCAGCGCACCAAAAGCCGTCGCTGAGGTAGACGCCGCGTCACGCGCTCGGTGGGCGGGATCGGCGCGGCGCGGCGAAGGCGGAGCGCGGGCGTGGGAGGAGGGCGCGGGCGTGCGGACCGCCGAGGTTCAATATTTTGAGGCAAATAGTAGACGGGCGCGGGAGAGACTTCTAGCCGGTGGGGCCGCGCCGAGGGTTGCGCGCAGGGAGAGGGAGGGCGGGACGCGGTTGCGGTGGAGGCGTGGTGGCGGGCGCGAGACGAGAGCAGTGAGATACGAGCGCCGCACATGGGGGAGAGCGAGCGGAACGCGGCTGCGGCGCGGCGCGAGCGCGGGTTAGGGGAGGTAAGAGCGGGGGCTGCGCGCGGTGTGGGAGCCTGCGCACGCGGTGGATAGGTACTGGGAGGGACGCAGCGCGAGGGCGGCATCGCGAGAACTCGAATAGGAGGTGGGTTGTGGGCGCGATCGCAAGAACACCCGGCGTCGAGAGCGCGTGTGCGGCGCGGCGTCGCGCCCGTCGTCGTATCGGATTGTCGGGGGGTGCGCAGGAGCGTACTCGTCTCAGCCAGATCCGAAGGTCGCGCGAGCGGCGCGTCCGTGGCGTGCGCCGCATAGGGAAGGAAAGAGAATTTGAACTGTGTGGATAGATCTGTGGACGAAGTGCGCGGAGCATCTCCGGGCGGGAGCTCGAAAGTCGGGGAGGGGAGGCAGTCGGCAGTAGGGGGGTGTGGCAGGCGCTCGTCGACGCGACGGGACTGCAGTCGTCGGGCAGGCGCGGTCGCGGGCGATGGATCACCCTGGGTCTGGAGAGCGCGGGGGGGAGGGCAGCAACCTAGTGCGTCCAACGGTAGAGCGCCTAGGGCCATACGTATCAATGAGGGGCGGAAGACAGGCTGATGGGAGGGGCTGCGCAAGGGCAGAGCGTACGCGTTGGCAGGAAGGGCGGTGGAAGCCACGGCGTTCGGGATCGCGCGTTGCGCCGCCTGCTCTCGGCGCGAGGCGCGTGCGGAGCGTCGCGGTTGCTATTTGAAATTCTGTGCGAGGCAACGAAGGCGGAGTACGGGATAAGAGCGTGGGAGCTCGTTCCAGGCGGCGAGGCGACACAGGGGTGGGGACGCCGAGCGATGTACCTGCGGGCAGGGCGCAGTTCTGCGTGCGAGCCGACGGTGGGCAAGGGAGTGCGGAGATGTGGGGTGGGTAACGGCGGGGATATGGGACCTCGAGAGCAGCGGATGTGCACGCCCCTACTGTGAATCACGCACGCGCCGTGCCGCTGCAGAGCGCTTCAGTTCAAGAGATCGCAGCGCCGATATACTACCACACGCACCGTTACTCGCGTTGGAGGGTAGAGGTCAGCGGTCGGCCATTGGTGAGCTGAGTTCGGGATGACGCGACGCACGAGGAGCGGCAGGCGTGCGTGCAGGTTGAGCGCATATCTCTTCCCCGACGCAGACTCGCCTCGGCCATGCTATTCCGGCGGGAGCACAAGAGGCCTGCGAGGCGGACAGGCGAGCACGAAAGCGCGCGCTCGAGCGGAAGGGTCCACCCGCGGCGTGGCAAGAACACGCAGCGGCGTCGAGCGGGCGTCTAGCGAGAGTGGCGGCGGGAGAGTCTGGGGCGTTCGGCGCAGCGTCCCGTGGAGTTCGGCACCGAGGCGCGCCCCAGGAGACGACAACGTCGACGAGGAGACGACCGCCATGAGCGCGGGAAGGAGGAGCCGGCGCTAATCGGCTTCTGCGCCGGATTGATCGGCCCGTGACGTGGCACCGCCACGCTGCTTCTTTTCCCAAACCACCACCATCGACATCCAGATATCCAAGCCCGGCTCGCGCGGTTCTGCTGCGTCTCGTGCGTCTCTTGCTCTTACTGCGCTGTCCTGAGGACTGCCATGCTGCGCTCACCGCGGGCTTCTCGTACTGGGTTGGGCACGTCCCTGCCGCTCTCGCTCGCTCGGCTTCGCCCACGACACGAAGCAAACTTGAAGACCCTCCGTGTCACTGCAGTATCTGAAGTGCCGAGGTAATAAGCGAACCATCGGACAAGGAAATGCATCTCAGGCGATTCCTTTCGTATACTCCGCTCCAGCTTCGCCCTTTCGCGCTCGATCGCTCGATCGCGCGCTCCCTGGCACTCGCTCAAACGGCTCCCTGGTTGCATCTTCTATTCCTGCCCTCTTCTCGGAAATCGCTCTCCTGAGGACGCCCCGCCACTACCTTCAGCTCGCGAGACACTCGCACCGCGCGAGACCTATATCCTCCTCTGCCCTACCGACGGATCGCACTCCATACGAACGACGAACTCACGAGTCCGACTCAGATACAGCCTTTCCAAGATCTGGCTTCGCAGGCCTCGCTCGATCGCTGCATCCCCGCCTTATTCCCGCCGCGGCCGCCCTCTCAACACACCTATCGCGCCACTCTCGCCCGCTCCTCCTCGTACTTACTCCCTCCGTGGGACGCTTGCATCGTCGGAGACCCGCCCCCGCTCAGTGTCCCGCCCTACCGATGTGCACTGGCCTATCCAAACGGCACGAAATCCAAACCCAAAGCGATCTCGTCACTCTCAGCCGGGCGCCTTGCACTCTCTTCATCACCCACTTGCCCAAACGGCTTTTCTGCTTAACTTCCGACTCAACTGCCGCAGACGCACAGCTTCGAACCCTCTAACGGCCACCGACGACTGCACTTATACCCCTTCGGCGCAACCACACTGTCTCTCCACGGGCCCCTCCATTCCGCGGTTCCCGACGCCGCTCCCCCGCATAACCCCCCCGCCTCCATCCACGCGCTCCACGGCTCGTTCCCCGTTGGTCAGAACTCAATTCCCGCGTCTCAAAACTACGCTTCCGCAACTCGCCCCCGCTCAAACGCGACGGCGCGCGCTGGGCTTTTACACACACTGGGCTCCGAGACTCAGCGCCTCGGAGGCTCAGAGGCTGCGACTGAGTGATGAGCGCCCCAGCGGACCTCCGCGCGCGCTCAATGGCTCCCCTGGTCTACTACTATCCTATCTTGTTATCGTCGTGCGCCGCGGTGCTGCGCAAATTGGGCGATCGCCGACGCCGCTCACCTTCTCATCACTATGCGCCGCCCCGACTCATGGAGATCTCACACTCCTTTGATCCCCCAGCCAACGCAACCCCCGCGTCCCGCCGCAACCAGGCACCGCTCGTATACGCTTCCCCCGCACCAGCGCCCACTCCAAATCTGTCCGCCAACTCTGATGTCTCTCGTCGCTATCGTGCGCCGCCGCCCTCTCCCCCGCGTTCCCGCCTGCATATCGCGCGCGCGTGTGCGGACTCGGCGTTGGGAGGCAGGGATACTGCCTCGCGCAACATGCTTTCTTGCATTATCAAGATTCCGTCTTTCTATATATCGTGCGCGCCCTCCTAATCTCTTGCAGCGATGCACTCAATACAGGTACCCCCCGTCTCAAGCTCTCGTGCGGCACGCTTGCGATCGGCCGTAGCGACGATCCGGCTCCCTCTCTGCGTCCTTGCCCTCGCAGTTCTACGATTGCGTCGTTCTGCGCACACACTTCCACCGCAAGATCTCTAGCCTCTAGCCCGGTCCAAGGCACTCCGACAGTCCGCTCTCCGCCCTCGCGCATGCACCTGCACCTGCTCTGGCGCAGACGCACGCCTTGTCGACGGATCAACCTTCCTTGTCTCAAGATCCAATTATGTCTGTCTGAACGCAGCAAGTCAATCGAGGGCTACATTGTAGATCTGTGTGCCTCGCTGTGTCGGTTCGTTTCCTTTCCTTCGCGAAATCAGAACTAATCCTCGCACCACTGCATCTGCAGAGCCCCGCCCGTCCCCTTTTTCTTGGTCAAAACTCGAGGCTCAGAACTAGGAACTCATCCGTACGTTGTCAATCGCCGTTCCTTGGCCAAAGCTCATCGCTCGGGACTTAGAAAGAACTTAGTCTCCGCCTTCCGCCCTATTCCTCGGACGAGGCTGCGAACGCCGCCGAAAGGCTTTATCAGATTCAGCTTCGGATATCCGGTCTCGCCTCTCAGTCGCCGACGCACGCGCGAGCTCGAGCTCCTTCCGGCTAACCCGGTGTGCTCTCCTGTCCCGCTGCGCGTCTGAAGGGTCTGCTAACGCTCCAAATCTACGGTGCTTCAAAATGCGCGGCGTGTTTCACGGAGGGCGGGCGGCGGAGCCAATTGCCAAATCGCAGTTCGCCGGAACCGCCTACTCCCTTGCGTTCGAGCATCGCTACAATGTCAGGTAGCAAGGCCTCTTCACGCCCCAGATCCGACGCCCGCCCTCAACTTTCGGCCCGTTCGTGAACGAGTGCGGCGAACTGCGAATCAAGCGTTGGCTGTCCGGATTCGCCTGACCCTGGGTCGGTGAACGGCCGCGGTCGCAGTTGCAGGGGCGCGCGGTGTTTCTCATCTATGTACATGTCCCTTGTGTATCGTCCTAACGCTGCGCCTAAGACCACGCGACTTGGAGATTGAGGCTGATGTTTTTTTTCCAGTCTTCACGTCTATGATTAGCTTACAGCGTGCAATTTGATGCCGCTTGATTGCCCTCAACTGTATTCATGGGAGACTCCTGGCCCAGTGTAGGTTCATTTCGAAAATTTGCCCGTCGTCTGCCGGCGCGTCAACGTTCAAACTCGAGCGAAACCAGAGGGGTCACGCTGTATCGATGCCGCCGGATTACACCGCGGAAAAGAATCAGGGACAATGAGGTGGATCCTCGGATCTTGGTACTATTCTCGGAACTGCGGGACATGCGAGGGCGCCCACAGATGATATCGATTTGAGGCATTGCCGCCTCATGTTCGATCACAGATCAGTGACCGGCGACTCGCAGCCTCGAGGTCGACAGCCACTCTTGCTTCCCACCACGACGATGGACTCCCCCTCGACCTGCTCAGGCCTCTTCGCCGCTGAACCTGACATCTCCGGGATCGGTGTCAGAGTAGCAATCTACACCCAGAATCTGCTCAGTTTCATCCCCGCTGTCTGGGCTTTGTGGGATGGGAAGGTCACCGAGGCCGAGCTAGACTCCATCGAAGCTCAGTCTACCACCATTCTCATAACTGCCTTCGCCATCCTAATCTCTGCCATTGTCGAGACCCAGACTGTGGGGCTGTCCAGCTATCATGCGGGGATCGTGCTCAGCCTGAGCTGGATGAACAACACAAACACCTTTATCTACTTCCTGCTCTACATTCACTACAAGAGTCGTGTAGAAGAGGGCCGCATTGACAGCCTCGCTGGCTGGATAAAGCACATCTTGACAAATATTTCGATTGGTTCACCCACGACGGAGCCAGCACCTTCCGATGCCAAGGTTGAGGGTGAAGTCATATGTTATTTTCCGGAATGGCTAGATCTGACTTGCTCATAGAGACAGGGAGTCCTAAGAGATCTCTCTACATCCGGAGAATCTTCAAGAGAATTGTCCTTGTCCTTGGTTCCTTTCACCTGACACTCATGGCCATCCTCGGGATCTGGCTGTGGAGTAATCCACATTCATTCGGAACAGGAGACAGCTGTGCAGTGAACCGTGCATCCACAGTCATTCTAGGCAATCTGATCTCTCTGGGCTCAGGAACTCTTCGCACCTGGTCACTGGCAATCTACTCAGTATTTCTTGTTCCTGGTTTTAACCTGGTCCTCCCAATGGGTCTGTTCCTGGGGCTCTTTCTAGCCTACCAGATGTGGTTCAAAACGTCCGAGGACCATTATGCGAGCACTGTGCCAATACTGGCTGGCCTAGCCCTTCTTTTTGCTATCAATGTGGTCTTTCTTGCTGATATTGAGTCAACCCTCCACCACAACCAGATTCTAGAGACCAATGGAGAGTCTGCTTGGACATTCGGGCAGATTTTGGCCCTTCTACTGCTTGTTCTACCCTTGCGGGATCTGCTGGAGTCATTCTTATCTCGCCAAGATAAGAAGCACCAGAAACAGCGCCTGAAAGAACAGACTCAGTGGCTGAGGAATGCTATCCGGGAGGAAGCCCCTCCTGAAATATTTCTCAACTTAATCAACAATGGTGTAGATATCAACACAAAGCTGGAGGGTAATTCATATCTCCCCTTTGTAGTTGCTAGCTGTCAGTTTACCCATCTAATAGGTGAAGATTATGCGACAATACTGCAACTTGCATCATCTCGGGGTGATGTGACAGTGGTAGCGGATTTGTTGAACCGAGGTGCCAATCCAAATATTGAAGGTCAGATAGAGCTCATCACTATTGAATTCTAAGATTGAAGCTCCAACCTCATTCAAGGGGGCAAGCATAAAACAGCTCTCCAGGCTGTGTCCCCAGAAGATTCTATCTTCCAGGACAACTTTGGCATTGTCAAGATCTTGCTGAAACATGGTGCACAGCCTGACATCAATCTTGCAACAAGTATCTTGCAAAGGGCGTCATATCATGGAGATGAAGAGGTTGTCCGCACAGTCCTAAAACGGGGAGCAAACCCCAATGCTGCCAGTAAGAGGCTCTGTCAATTCGAGAGTGCACCACTGAAAACCAACCAAAAGCCTGTGACGCCCTCATCACAGCTGTGTCCAAAAGGTGCAACACAATAGTCCCGATACTCCTCCAGCATGGAACAGACCCAAATATTTATTGTGAGTACAATTGGCTGCTCAGGGTTGGCCTGCGCAATAACCTAAGGAGGTGGCTCGGATGGGACAGCACTGCAATATGCAGTAAATGCAAATAATGTTAGCATAACAAAGCTGCTTCTTGAGCATGGAGCAGACCCCAATATACAAGGTGATCTAATAAGGGATGCCACATCAGTTTTCTGAATAATATCTTCAGGTGACAAGCTGTGGAGGTATGGTACAGCACTGTATTCTGCGTGTCAAAAGGGGAAAGAGCCAGAGATTGGTACATTGCTTCTTCAATATGGAGCTGATCCCAATATCCAAGGTGAGCATGCCCCAAGAAATGATTAGTTCTGTTTGATGATTTGGAGGGGGCCGGCTTGGTACACTGCTGGCAGCAGTAGCAGATATGGGGAATCTAGAACGGCTAAAAGAGCTCCTTCAGCATGGTGCCAATCCAAACATCCCAGGTATGACAGTCCCCTCTGATTGAGCCAGATGGCCCCAAAACATTCTTGTAGGTGGCCCTCATGGCAGTGCACTTCATGCTGCAGCTTTCTCATGTGATGTGCAAATTCTGGGATTCCTCCTCAACAATGGAGCAGACATAAATATACAAAGTAGGTTCAATACAGCCTCCGAACCAATATCTCTGATGAGATTTCAGATGATAAGGGTGAAACAGCCTTGCAGATTGTATCTGATGATCAAACAGCCTTGCAAGATGTATTCGATAGGAAAACACCCACACAGTATCTTGAAATTGTTCAGTTTCTTATTGAAAAGGGAGCAGATATAAATCTCCAAGGTTGGCTCATCACAGGTATTTCTATTGGGTAGCTCCACTGACATTTCGGAGGCGGGAAATATGGAACAGCACTTCAGGCCGCCTGCTGCCACAAGAAAAATCTAGATATTTCCAAGATCCTTATTCAACATGGAGCAAATATTCATATCAAAGGTACCTCAAGCTACAGTATCTGATCTGGTCATTGAAGAAATGTCTCCAGGTGGGTATCATGGAACAATGCTGCAAGCTGCAAGTTATGGTGGACAATTGGAGATTGTGAACATTCTCCTAAAGATGGGAGCAGACCCAAATGACACAGGTACAATGTGGGCCTTGTGTCCAGCTCCCAAAAGCTCATGCAATACTCAAAGGTGGCTTTCACATGACAGCCCTACAAGCAGCATGTGATACTTGGCACTTTGAAATTGCCGATGTACTCCTAGCAAATGGGGCAGATACAAATATTGCAGGTATGATTTATCAGACTGTCTTTTTTACTTTCTGGTGAAGCCCCACTTGAAGGAGGCGAGGCTGGAACTGCGCTTCAAGCTGCTGCTGTCCATGGTGCAACGGAAATGGTCAAGATCCTTCTTGAACATGGAGCGGAGATAGATATTCAAGGTGTGATTGGACTTGGCTATTCAGTTTGATACTGAAAGCTGAACTGAGGTGGCAAGTATGGATCTGCACTGGCTGCTGCGGCATACACTGGCAGGGAAGATATTATGGAGATTCTTTTTGAAAATGGTGCCGATGTGAACATTCAAGGTGTGACAGGCTATGTGCACATTCTGAGCAGGGCACTCAACATCTCTTGAAGGTAACTACTATGGCACTGCCTTGCAGGCTGCATGCAGAGAAGGACGTCAGGCTATAGTTGAGATGCTTTTTGAAAAGGGGGCAGATGTGAACAGTCAAGGTCTGATGGTCTGTGCATTCTAAGCTGGGGACTCAATATTCTTTAAAGGTGTGGATGGCAACACTGCCTTGCAGGCCGCCTGCTCAGGAGGACATCAAGCCACGGTCAAAATCCTTCTTGAAAAGGGGGCAGATGTGAACAGTCAAGGTGTGACAGCCAGTGCATTCTGAGCAGGGCACTCAATATTTTTTGAAGGCGGTTTCTACTGCACTGCCTTGCAGGCCGCATGTGCACAGGGACAGCAAGCCATAGTTGATGTCCTTCTTGAAGAGGGGGCAGATGTGAACATTCAAGGTGTGACAGCCTGTGCGTTCCATATGATGCACTGAAGATTTCTTGAAGGCGGTTACTACGGCACTGCCTTGCAGGCTGCATGCTCAGCAAGAGATCAAGACACGGTTGAGGTCCTTCTTGAAAAGGGGGCAGATGTGAACATTCAAGGTGTGATAGCCTGTGCATTCCAAGTGATGTACTCAAGACTTCTTGGAGGTGGTGTGTATGGCACTGCCTTGCAGGCCGCATGTGCACAGGGACAGCAAGCCATAGTTGATGTCCTTCTTGAAGAGGGGGCAGATGCAAATATTCAAGGTGTGACAGCCTGTGCATTCCATGTGATGTACTGAAGATTTCTTGAAGGTGGCTACTATGGCACTGCCTTGCAGGCCGCATGCATAAAAAGACGTCAAGCCATAGTCAAGACCCTTCTTAAACAAGGGGTGGACCCCAATATTCAAGGTGCGGTGGCATTATCTCCCTTGCAGACCACAGTATATCAACAATGGTCACAGGTGGCCGTTATAAAACAGCTTACCGGGCAGCATATCACTATGGTAGTGTCAGTATCATGCAAATGCTCAAGGAATATGGAGCAGAAACAGACCTAGACTCAGTGTCAGTCTTGAAGTCGACCAACAATATGTAGAGCAGTGACAGAGTATAATGTAGTTTATATGATGGCAATCTGGTGCGAATTGAGCAAGGAAAACAGTTGTGAAATGGTTGCTTGAACATAGACTGGGAGAACTTAGTCCGGTGATATGACTGGTAGCGGACCAGCTGTGTAATCACGCTTTTTAGCGACTTCTAGTGTATGGCTAGAGGACTCCTGTCTGGTGATATGCAATTAGAGCCAGAGCTGATATCTGCTGCTGGTGGAGTATTGATGATGCGAGAGGATTCCTATTCTGTGGATCTGTACTTTGACTCGGTTCGCTACCAAATAGGAGCCAGACAAAGACAGTCCTAGAAGAGTAGCAAGCTCTCTGACAGACAGAGTCAGATCCTAGTGATAGGACATGGCTTGCCCTGCAGGCTGGATACCAGAACCACCATCATCAAAGTATGGAAGAGTGGATTTTGGCTTGGTGTGTCCCCTTGGTGGATCTATGCTAGACAGGGCTTGTCTGTATAGACAGCGGCCCGCGGGCCCCAAAGTCGATTCGAGACCACGAGGGCGCTGTCGTGCAGCATCGTGCATGCCCAGTGACCACTGCAGGGACACTTGCGGAGCCACCGGATAGGTGCCTGAGTACATCGGCGGCAGGCCTAGGCCGCCGCTGGGTATGTGTGCATTCACAAGTAGTAGCGCTGTGAGCACCCATGGTGCTCTGGCTATGGCACAGCGTCACAGAAACCACCACAACGACACCCACAACACGACACTGCCCGTATTTCCCGAACGAGCAACCACGGTTTCCTAATCCGGCAACGCAATGTTGCGACAATTCCACTCGATCCCCACTTCGCCGCTCCTCGCACACCCACAACAAGTACCAACCATGCCCCCACAATCTCCTGAAACGGTCCCGATGACCACCCACACGGCCGCCACGGAGGCCACGACAACCACGAAACCAACCACCAGCCCCTATCTCGCTCTCTACAAAAACCACGGTTTTCACATCCCGCGCTCAAGACTGTACGCTCTCGACCGAGCCTCGACATACCACGACCGACACCGGCCCCACCACAAACGAGGGCAACACACGACGAATACCACCACAATCCGCGACCGACTCGAGCGCCATGAGCAACGGGAGCACGCGGTTTCCGGACCTTGGGACCTCGGCACACCTCGACCACGCTCTCCTCCGACGCAATCGCGATCGCCAAGCACCGCCTAGCCGCGTAACGACGGCGCGAACACCACACTACAAAGAAAACCACCAACGAACACCGAACAACCGCGACTTGGTCGCTCACCCGCGACATTCCTCTCCACAGAGAAGCTCTCAAGCTGTCAGCCTCAAACACCAGAAGCTCGGACGGGCGGATCTTGAGGGACGCGCGTCTCGAGAAGGCGGTGCGAGCAAGGCATAAAGGGCAGGCAAGGGAGGGGCGTTTGAGTAGTTCACTCCTGGGCTAGGATTCTCCCCCACTACTTTGTGTATCTAAAACCCACACCAATAAAGATTGACCACGACCACACCTCTTGCGCATCTCAAAGCTTGTCTCCCAAGGCACTCTACTCCCACCCTCACGCAGCCTGAAAGCCACCAGGCTCGCGCTCACACACCCCGCCCGCGTCGCGACATTTCTTCCTACACAGGTCCCTCCGTGTCGTAGTGGAAGGGTTCGACCGCGGATTTCCCCCTAGCAAATCGTCTACCAAACGACCGGACTCACCCTCCGCACCGGAGACCGTTGACGTCGAAGTCACTCGCGAGCGAACCCCTTGGTTCACCCACTGACACGATCACGTGCCCTGCTCAAAGGGGAAAGGCATTGGATTAGGTCAAAGCACAGAGGCTTTGGAGGTTCTGAAGGAGCGCATCGGCGACATCGCGTCCTAGCGGAACAGGTATCTTCACATTCTCCACTGTATTTTTCACTGACATAGCCCAGCAAACCGCGACTTTCCTGCGCCAACCGCGGTTTTCCACACAAAACCACAAGAGCCTCGCGCTCCCAACCCACGCACACGCACACACCCGCGGTTTTCACTGCCTATAAGCCTGCCTACAACGTGCCAGACCCCCTAGGGACCACGCTCTTACAAACCCCCTAGAGGACGAACAGGCCACCGACCGAAACCCACACCCATTCCCTCGGTAGCGCCGCAGTCCGCATCACAACTGGAGCCCACCGCGAGGGGGTTTTACCGTGGATTTCCAAAGGATTAAAGCACTAGAAGCAGCCCGCATATCCGAGCAAATCCGAAACCGATCCCTCCGACACGAACGACGCTTGCGCAATGTTTTCCAGGAAATAACCCTCGCCGAGAACGACCCCACATCCTCCATCAGCACCGCACAGTCGCCACTGGTAGCAGTCCCCGCGACAGCCGACTCCCCTCTTACCCCACAAGCGTCAGAGCTAGACGAGGAAGACCCTTTCCTCGGAGCTTCATTTTCCTCGACCCAACCGTCGACCCAGGAACCAACGTCTAACACCCTCTCGGAAGAGAGTTCCGTCACCAACTCCCCCGATCCACAGTCGCCACCAGAATCTCCACCCACCGAAATCCAACCACCCATCAGAACACGCAAAATGACCAAAATTGCACCGGGACGCGGGGCGCGAGGAGCGCCAGAGTTCGATGGAAAACCGCTGAATTTGACCCGCTACTGGGAAGACGTCGAAGAAGTAGCGGAATCACTTGAGAGGACCAGCAACGAAGACAAGATTCGCATGGCCCTATGATACGTGCAGCGCGAAACCGAGGTTTTATGGAAAGGCGTGATGAAACCCGAGACCAAAACCTGGGACGATTTCAAGAAAGTCGTCGCCGAACTGTACCCAGGCGCAGATGGGAAAAAGATGTTCACGTTGAAGGACCTCGACAATCTTGTCACGGAACAGGAGCTCGTTCAAATCAAAGCAAAGGAGGATTTCTCCGAATACCACCGCCGCTTCAAAACGATTTCCGTTCACCTCATCACGGAAGGCAAACTCACGACATTGGAGGAAAAACGGGCGTATCCCAAGGGGCTGGAAAAGCGTTTCAGGAACCGCATATACCAGAGGCTCCAAATCGTCACACCAACTCATCCGAGCGACGACCCCTATGATATCGAGGACGTCGTCAAAGCCGCCAACTACATTCTCGACGGACCATCGGCGGTTGACGACTCGGCGCCGGACGCGTCCTTCATAAAGAAGGAAATGGTGAACCAAGGATCCAGCCAACGGGGATCTTCCAGCTCGCCGGTTTCTCGTTATACGGGATATAATCGCGGCGGGTCGCAAACCGAGATTGCGCTCTGCGCGCCTCGCAGATGAGCGGAAGCAGGGTGAACTTGTTGACGGACATTTCCGAGAAATTCAGCTGCGGGAATCCGACCGACATGCAAAGCCGATACATTGTTTCGAACATCGCAGTGGCCTCTCCGGGAATTTCCCAGGCGCGGGGAAACAGGAGGTCCCAACCATCCGAAACCAGGACGCGGTATCCTCGCGGCTCAGCAGCAACAGTCGCTACGAAAATTCAACCACAACACGTCAGAACCACTGCAACGGGAAAACCGCGACCGTGCGGCGACCACTCACGCAGTGCAGAAGAATAACCTCGACCCAGTAACAAATCTCCTCCAACTCGCCGTCATCGTAACGACCACAGCGACCAACAAGGGTGAAGTCCTTGGTCACCGCCCGATGAACAAAGTAGATCTTGGGCCGGAGGCGGTTCTCGAAAAACTCGGGCCATGTTTCGCGAGGTTGACAGGGATAGGATTACAACTCCTCCGGAGTGAGCGAAATATCGCGCAAACGGCAAGCAACGACGAAGATCGACCAGCTGGACAACGAAACGCTGGAAAGCGAAGACGGAGAGGTCATATCTAACGAGGTGGGCAGCAAGCGGGACCACGGGACGACACAAAGAATAGGAACGCGCTTTTAAACACGGCAGCGGAGCCCCCTCCCAAAACGACAAACAAACGGGAAAACCGCGGGTGAAGCCCCATGAAAAACCGCCGCCATCCGACGCAAAATGCGGGCACCACAAACGGTCGAAACAAGGCAGCATGCATGTCTACCTGCTCCAACGCTCAAAATTCAGCAACCGACAGACGACCAACCGGCTCTACATCGTCACCTTCCCCCTCGTCTCCCTCGCTGATCCTGCTCAGATCGCCGTCCTCAGGCGTATTTGGCCGGGTCTTTTCCAATTCCTCGGACGGCAACGCCACTACCCAGCGACCTTCCTCGCCGAGCTCGGGATTGTAACGAAGGAGCTCATCGCCGAAATTGTGCTTCTTTCCGTTACGGTCGAGGAGCAGCCGCGAGAGTTGGGCATTTTTGATGAGCGGATGAATGCCGAATTTCGCCAAGTCTGCGTCCGCGACTGGAAACCCAGGGAAGTCGTATCCAAAGCGCGAATAGTGGCGGTTGAGCAGCATGCTCCCGTACAAGGTCTCCATATTCTGGACCATGCGCTGGCGAGGGCCCTCTTCTTCATCCCCTTCGTATCCAAATCGGTCCACCATCCCCTCCGCCATGCCGAACAGCGTCGTCGACTCCGCGGGAACGAAAAATCGAGGAACCGACGTCGGTCCGTACGGACCATACATAACGCTCGCCTTCGCGAGGATTATCTACAATCAACGCCGAAAACCGCGGTTTAACACCAGAGTCAAGCCAACGAAACAAACTGTCGAACGCACCATGTTGAGCATGAGGACCCGTATGCCGGTGCGAAGCAACGCGACGCAATTGGCGGGAAGATCCACGGCGTACGAGACCAGCACGACTCGGAGAAGGGACTGCCCCAGATGCCTTGCTCGTTTCACCCACAAAACCGCGAGTTCGCCAAGACTCATGACCCTGGGTTCGGGACGATGGATAGGAGAAGCAAGCCAGGCCGACATTGCGCGAACGAACAAGAGCGCTGTTGCTACCGCACAGACACCACAGGCCTTATATGGCAAACACCCTAGTGGGGAAAACCACGGATGCGCGGCCACGTGACCGCGTATGTCGCGGTTGTGCACTCGTTCTCAGCAGCAACGACAAAACGAGTACGGAAAACCATCGGTGACAGGCGCGGCCCACGGTTGGAACAACAATTGCTTGCCACATTTTTCTACAACAATCTACACTGAAAACCGTGTGCGAGGATTGGGGGACACACCGTCCGCACGTCGCTGGGCAGACTTCGCCAGCGCGTTGCCAAGATTGTCCGCAGCGATTATGTTGTCGTTCAACAGTTCCAACTCGCCAGCCCACTCGTCAACCTTCTCCCGCTGCATCAGCAACTCAATATCGCCGCGGTTCCACGCAGGAACTCGGGACGTCCAGATCGGCGCCACTACTGTTGTTCGCGAGAGTCAACGCACTTCGAACACGCGATATCGAATGCTCGCGGGTGTGCGGGTGATAACCGGCAGAGATATTTCCGAACCGAGCGTCGAAATTGAGCGCGAGGGAAAGCGACCACACAGCGCGACTATCGATATGTTGCAAGGATAGACGAAACACCTTCGCATGTTCAACGGCGATATCATACACGATTCCCTGGAAAAACCGCGGTATTTCAGCTCAAGAACGAAACCGTGGCGTGCCGAAACCAGAGGGGCAACTCACCGCCTGCGTTATGAACTCGACAACGAAACGTCGCAGTTGCTCGTATGTGCCAAACGGCAGTTGGTCCACGGAAAGGGTGTTCGACGGGATGCAGACGTGGATAAGCTCTGCAAACGGCCGAAGAACTTGGACGATATACGCGATGACCCCGTCCTTCGCGCGTGAATATTCGATGGCCTCCCTTCGAATCTCGGCGGCATACGAAAGTCGCGCAAGGATTGTCTGATCAAAAGCGATGATTTCCGCGACCGAGCGAGGACGAGCGGGGGACACATAGTCCGCCGAAGTATCACCAAACGACGCGCCGTCGAAGTCTTCAAGTTGGGGAAAATACATCGGGAATAGCGCGAGGAAAATTGAGCTGGGAAACCGCTGATTGACCTCGGGTTTTTATATCTCGCCCTCCTCCACTATTGGATCCTTCCCAGAAAATTCAATCTCGGCAATCTTCATCGTCCCATCTCCAATAAACATCCGGTCCACCACATTCTGCCGAAGGTCCAGAGAATACAGAAAAACGGCGCAGAGTTTTCCGCGACAAACCGCGCGCGGTATCGGTTCCTCATCGCCGGCGAATCCAAACTTCTGCTCAGCCCGCATGATTATTTGCAACCACGGAATAGGAGGCGTCGGAATACGGCGAGCGTCGGCCAGGTCCTTGTACCAGATGATAACATTGGACAGATTGCCCTGGACGTCCGAAACAAGTCTTGGAATCAGCGAATTCCGCGGTTATCACCTCTGGCAAACGCACCGCATGCTCCATATACGATCACAGCCATTGCCTCGTCATGTTGCGGTCCGTCTCTGGACGCGCCTTCAAACTCTTCACAAGCTGCTCGCGGATGCGCACATAGTACTGAAGCATCGGTTCAAGCTGTTCCGCGACAAGCCGCCGAATAAACGGAAGGCAGGAAAATTCATGAAGCGCGCCGAGCGTAGGGATATCAAGATTCTGGAATTCTTCCCGAACCGCCAACCTAGACGTCGCCGCCCGGAGGGCGTTGGTGGTACTCATAGCCAGAAAAGTCGTGGGTTTCGCCTGAAAACCGCGAGCTTTTATACCGGACTACCGCTTTGGGCAGATCTACTGACTTCGGCAACGATTCCACTACTTGCCCGATTCGGACTTCCATTCCATCACCACCACCAATCACACGCTTCTTACCCCTGACGCCTGACGAAACGGTCAACTACGGGAGAATTAATACGAGTCGGTCGCGGTTTCACGCGTGCAGCACGCTCACCGTGCATATCCCCGGCGATAGCTGGAAATTGGAAGGCCGTACCATCGACAGTGATGTCGCCACGGACGTCGTATTCCGGGAATTCCGTGGGCTCGCCGCTGCGGATCGCCTCCCGCCGTGCCAAGTCGTGCAAATTCGCCAGGATCGGGCCCATCAGCGAGTACGCCTGACGGTCGGCATCGTCCTGTGGGGGAAACCGCTCCAGAAGATGGAAAATAATGGCGAACATGCGGGTGCTCTGAGCGGGGATCCCGAAGTCGCGTCCGACTTCCGCAACGTCCACTAACGGGAGGCCACGGCACCTTATCTGCTCAGTCGCGAGAAATCGCGCTCGACCGAGTAGTCGCTGAAAAACCAGCACCGACGAAGCGCAGTTCGGCGTCAGCGGCGGTTTCCAACCCACACAACGAGGCACGAAAACTCACAACAGTTCCAAGCATATTCAAAATAACCATGCGGACGTTCTGCTCCTCGGATGGCGACAGATCCGCCGAAGCTCGCCGCTCCGTGGGCCTCCCATGAACTAGGACTTGTAGGAAATAAACCACGGGGCGAACGCGCTTCCGCAGGAAAACCGCGACTGTTGTGTCGGGCATCCAGTGCCTGTCCCTAAGCTGCTCGGGCGCGAGCAAGAGAGCGCGAAGAATGTCGGCAAGGACGCCTACATCGATAAAGGAACCAGACGACATGAGAGTCGGAAACACGATGAATTGCCTCGCATCTGCATCAACCGGGAGATTATTCCGTCGATCGATTTATCAAATTCTACAGCATCGCCGGAACGCTGCACCGGGAGCATCGTGGGCGCCCGCGGATTCTACTGGAACCCCCTGATTAAAACGCGCACCGAAAATGCGGATTTAACGATACCGCGAACGTCATGTTGGAAACCCGGGGAAAAATGACTTTCAATTACTATCGCACGCGACACAAGAATCAGACGTCTCCGACACATTGCGCAATTCCGGCATGGACCCCGACGACGAAAACCCATCGACTTCATCCTGCTTGTGAACCACGAAATGTCCATCGCCTCCCCTACGAATCATGAGCGCAGGCGGGAACGCAACGGAGATCGGGGCGCCATTATCAACGACGATCGACGACGGAAGTCGACGACGGGTGCGCCGCGGTAGCGGTTTCTGGGGCAAACCAGGCGGTGTCGGCGTAAACGGGTGTTCTTCCGTAACGCGCCCCGAAGGACAGCTCGCGCGCGGTACTTCGTGCACAAGACTAGCCTCTGAAAACACGGCGTCCTCGGTGTCATCACCCGGCACTCTCGCGGTTTTCTCTGTCACCAAACCCAAAGTTCCAAAGCGCCAAGCGGCGAGACGCTCCAGCATGTCGAAATTGGGTCCTAGCATCGGTTCCTGCGGGATAAGGTCGAACGACGCCGGCAGCATCCGCGCTGAAAATTGTCGGGAAACCATGCCGCTATGGTCATAATCAGGATAATCGAGGACCGCGGGACGACCATCCTTGAGATCTTGCAGATATGTCGTAAGAGCGGCGCCGAGAAGAAACGTCGCCTGCGCGTTCGCAACTTTGAGCTCCGTCGCCTCGGGTCCCGCTAGACCATCGGCCGCGCCCAGGACACTGTCGTCGCCGTCGAAATGAAAACCGTTCTAAGTAGATTAATATTAGGCCGTGGTCACGGTGAAACGGTTGCTCAGAAACTAAGCGTGCAAATGAAAAACAAACTAAACCCAACCAACCAAGTTATCGCACTATCGTCCTCTGACTAAACAGATGCACTCTAGCACAACCCCCGGAAACCTGGACTTAATCCACTAAACACCTCTTTACTGCACCAAAGTTTATCTGACGAGATCGGGTCTTATTAGACACAAGTGTAGGTCTAAGGAGCTCCAAGTCAAGATTTAAGGTTTCTGCACAAGAAAGGTCTCGTAAGAGAGGAACTTTCAAGTTGGTTATGGTATAGTCTCGTCCGTAGAATTTGACAGAGTCAAGATTCTTAGGAGTATGAGTCTTGTGGGACTTTAGATTTTAAGCTTCTCAGCTATATGCAAGGTACGGTTTTTAAGGCCGGCAAGGTTTTAAAGGCTTCTGCCTGATTCTCTTTATCGGAGCGGATAAACGGTCTTCGGAATGACTTCGGATCTCAAAATTCCCAGTTCAACGGACACGGAGTACTTCGGAGTTACGGAGCGGATTCAACGGAGACGGATACGGTTTAGCACGGAGCTCGACGATCTTAAGAACGGACGATTTATCAAAAGAAACTTTAATTCGGGACACTATCGCAAGACAGCGGAATTCCAGAGTAAAGCCCTCAACCAAATCCTAGCTGTGATGAGGGACAATGGTAGTTGCCTCGTACACGAACTGGGGTCCGATTCAGTGCCGTCCTCTCTGCTCCTCTGGTCTTTTATACTACAGGTATTTACAATTACAAACGATGATCGACTACTTTGGTATACATTGCTTATTAAATAGTCGTCGGATATGCTGCGCGGTTTATGTGATTGGTGGGCCGCGCCCCCTAGGTGTCTGTCTTGAGAGTTGGGGTTGTTACGGTTCCTAGGTTTCTAACCCCTCGATCGGTATAGGACAACTCCTGTTGAACGAGTTGTGTGGTGCATTTCTTAGCCCTGGTCTCCTCCCTTTACGTTCTCTCTTCGTTACTTAGGTAGCGCTGGGCCGTAGCTTTCCAACGGTACCACATACTATAGGTTTCTACGGGATGTACCCCTAAGATTCCGATAATCTTAGACGAACAATCCTAATCTCCTTCGGACATCTCCGCTGGTCTAATGACATGTCACGTGACCCCGGCGCGTCGCGTATTCCAGCTAAGCACGATAAAACTTTGTGGGTTCTAAGGTTCGTAGGTCTGGGGCTTCAACCGTACTTCGCAGAGTGGATGTTCTAAGCCTCCTGGTTTGGTGGATAATAATCCTGATTAACCAGCCACACGGAGATGTGCTGGTTCTTAGATGCGCGCTGTAAATCGCAAAAAGTGCGTGTTTCATAGCTGGTTTTTCTAGCGGCTTATCATCTCCCCCATTCTTTAATATTGACTGTCCCCAGTCAAGCCTTTCTCTGCTACTAGAGGTATATTTTGTTCCCCATAATTTTTCTGACCTTCGTACATCTTAGGATTTATACCCAGTTTCGCGTTCTTAGCCTAAGAACGCGGCTTCGGCTTTCTCCGCGGCTCGGCCCGGGTCTGACGGCTGCGTCATTACTGCGCTTTTAGACAAAAGAAGCATGGATCGCCCATCAAAACATATGTAGATCGCCGTGTAGGTCGATCCTCTCGGAACCAAATGTTATCCCCTTTGTACCATGTTGTAGATCACAACATTTCGTTACTGCTGATACCCCATACTTTAGGTTTTTACTTGATGCTGCCTTAGGATTTGTGAAAACAATTCCTAGAACAATGCAAGTCTCCGCCGTATATAGAATTCGGACTAGCGCCGCTATTTTTGGATTCAATTAGGAAGCCCAAGCTCTGGAACACGAAGTTCATTTGGGCCCGGTTTATTCCTAAGGCGCTGCGCAGCCTATTCAAACGCCCGCTCATATAAGGCGGGTGGGCGGTCGACGCCCATCAATTCCCCCTTCCTTCCGTACCACCACCATCTCGTACTCATGTCTGAACGTCGTACCGCCCCGACCTCGTCCCCTGCTAAGGCCGCCGCCGCCTCACCGCCCAAGACTCCCGCCAGTCGTCGCGCCGCCGAGGCGCCCAAGTCCTCCGGCAAGCCCAAGTCTGGCAAGCGCCCTGCTTCGCCATCGACTTCGGAACTCGATGTCTACGCGCCGTTCCGCCACTCTTGCGCCCAAGCCCTTGTTCAACTTATGTTGGACCCGGCCCTTCCTTCCGGCGGCAAGGCGATGCGCGCCCAAGTCCGCGCCGTCATTCATGAGGCAACTCCGGCCTTGGTGCGTTCCACTTTACTTATAGCTCTCTTAAACTTTTACTTACTTGTCTGCCTTAGGAATGGCACTACCGCCACTGGTCCGGCGTCGACGCTAAGCTCGATAGGACGTTTCGGTTCTTCTACGTGAACCTCCGCGACCTGTTCGAATTCTGCGAGGAGATCCCGGAGTCCTGGATCAACTACACGCCTCCTGAGGCGCCAGCATTGGTGCGTCCTTAGGCGCGCCTACTTCTTATTCCGTACTGACTTTCTTTTACTTAGGCTCACGGCGAGAAGCCGCCCGTTTTTAAAATGCCGCGAGGGCCCGTCGCGCCCTTGGACACCGCCGTCCCCGACCTTGCCACTCTCCCGCTCATCGACGTCGACCTCAGTAAATTCGTGGTCGAACCCATCGTCCAACCCCCGCCGAGCAAACGCACTAGAGTCGCGTCGACTTCGAAAACCAAGGCGCCCGCGCCTAAGGACGACGACGACGAGCAGGACGCAGAGGGGGAGGAGGAGGAAGCGGAGCCAGCGCCCCCGAAGGAGCGCCTCCGTTCTTCGTGCGCCACCTTTTACTCTGCCTTAAACTTTACTAACCTCGTTTACTTTTTCCTTAGAGCGGCCAAGGTGGCCAAGAAAGGCAAGGGCAAGGCCAAGAAGAACGTAAGTCAACTTTAGGTTGACTTTCATTTTTCCTTGCTAACTCTTTTACAGACCATCCCCAACCCTAAGTTCGACCTCTTCCGCGACGACCCCCGCCTGTCCGACGATTCCGACGACGCCGCTGATGACCGCGCCAAGGAACGCAACGTCGACAACCTCCCGCCTGCAATGCCCTTCGTGCACGTCGCGCCCGAGGTCGGCGAGAAGATCAAACTCCCGCGCGTCAAGGACATCGATGTCGACGACCTCGCGTCGAAGGTGGCCAACGCTCTAAAGGTCCAGATTAAAGGCGCCAACAAGAATCAGACGCGTAAGCCCCTTTTTACTTAAGTTCCTACTGATTTTCAACTTTTACTGTTCTTAGCCAAGACGCATCTCGCGGTCGACATCGGCGGCGCCAGCCCCTGGCTCTACCTCGTCAAGAAGAAGGACAATGTCAAGCAGCGTGTTTATCAGAACCGCTCCTTGACACAGTCCTCTTCTCGCGAGTCATCCAGCCACGACTTTCAGTATCGTTTCGACGGCGTCCGCCTCATCGACGAGAAGCCAGTGACGGAGGTGAAGCTCGAGGAAGGGATCCTGGTACGTCTCCCTTAGAATTCCACTTTTACATTTTACTGACTTAAGATTTCAACCAGCCCTTGGAACCCTGCCTCCTCTGCGTCGCCCTTCGCGTCGACTGCGTCCACGTCGGCTACGGCGCCGACTGCGTCAACTGTACGCGCCTCCGAGCCCACTGCGACGATCGCCGCTCCATCTACGAGCGCATCGAGATCTTCCAAGAGCTCTCGGCTCAGTACGAGGTCGCCTCTGGCGGTAAGTTCTTAAGCCTTCTATTTTCCACATTTTACTGACTTCTGCGTTTCTTAGAAACGCAGCACCTCGTCGACGAGTACGGCGCCGCCTTCGAGTCCGCGCGCCTCGCGCAACTCGTCTACCACCGCGCCATCGAAGGCTTCGGCATCCGCCTCAAGAACCTTCGTGAGCACACCGCCCGCTGTGTCCGAGCCTTTGGAACCGACGGCTTTCTTTCCCGTTTCTACTCAGAAGACGGCAAGCCCAAGATCCTCGAGGCTCTGGACGAGCACCTCAAGAGGACCGCCGACGCTGGGAAGGTCGAGGAGGAGGAGGAGCAGGAGGTCGAGCAGGAGGAGGAGCAGGAGGAGGAGGAGGAGAACGGCGAGATGGACGTCGATGACGAGTCCCAGGTACGTCGCCTTCCCCGTCCTTTCTCTCGTGTTCTAACCCCTTCTTCCCTTAGTCGGCCTCGACGGCTTAGGGGCCGGGCTCAGGATTTCCTTCCTTTACAGGTGACTTATGCGCGTAGCTTTATAGCTACCCACAAGTCACCTTAACAGTACTTAGGTTTTCCTTCGTCGTTCCTCGTCTTCGCGCTTGACTGGGTGGCCTCGCGGACCTTTATATACTACTACTTACGCTCGAAGCCATGGACTTCACCAAATCTACCGCCATCTCACTTGTACTTATAAAATAACGCGAATAATTTTCTTGGGTTTCATGACTTTGTGTGAACTTAAGTCTGTTTCTAAGAACTCTTAAGAACTTAGAGTCTTTTTCAAGAACTCAAGTCCTTAAAACCCCTTAATGTGACATGTTCTGTTTAAGCCCCAATCTTATCTCTGTTATCTAGAAGCCCTGATTGACAGTTGGTGGCTGTACATCGGCAAGTCTGGCGCATATCAGCATCTGATTACTAGTCCCCTTAGGGTCATAACCCCTAAGATCCTAGCGACAGTTTCCTCAAGTCTTTAAGACGAGGATTATGCGTCATATAATGCTTACAGGACAAGCTTCTAAGTACAACGGACTCTAGGAGATTCAGATTACTGATCCCTTAGTCCGCCGTTCTTTGGCTTTACTGGACTTCAACTTACGATAATACGACTCTTGGCGTTCTTAGGGGCGAATACAATTTTTGTAACGCTTTGACCCTATGAACTTCATAGTGCATATTTCTATACATTTTTGGCCCTGACCCTGGCCGGACTTGTTTCGATCATATCCGCACGGCTAGGTGTCTAAGAACCCAGGATATATAATATCTTGGAGACTTTCACTTGGATATTTCGATTTCTCGTACTTTGCCCACCTATGGCAAACCTTTCCCTCCTTATGTGGAAGAACGACGTCTTGACTATGCTTTCAGAGCGCAAGGTACTTCCATTCGTTCTTAAGCATTATACCCCTTTTTACGGCCATTTCTAGCCTAAGGACGCTTGTTCCGAATGCAAAGCTCAGCACTTCAAGTGTATTCCCGTCCGCTACGGTCTCTGTTGCAAGCAGTGCGGCTTTATCGGATACTCCAAGTGCACCTTTACCACCTACGACGCTTGGGAGGACTTCATTGCGGCGGAAGATCTTAAGATCAACGACCTTCATAGTGCGTCCTTTCCATCGTTCTTAGAGCTTTACTGACGATTTCTTAACCACCCAGAGGTTACACCCGACCACGCACTTCAGGCTCGCTTAGCCAACTGGCGCGCTATTTATCCGCACGTCCAAGGCGTTATGATCTCTGAAGCGGAGTCTGATATCCGCGACAACATCCAAGTTCTTAGCGAGTATCTCACTCGTATGGAACCTTCCGCCGTCCAGATCCTCTACAACATGCTCCGTACCGATATCGCATCGCTCGACATGCACATCGCGATCCAAAGCGTCATTTCTGTCAACGAGGATTTCGCCCGTTGAAACGGTGCACCTGAGTATGGGCTGCCGAAGACTAAGACTAGAACTAGTGCGCGTGAACACACTACAACTAACTCAACCAACACACACACAACACACAACCAATACTCGGTACCAACAATGAGTTCGGGTCACCCTGAGATATACAGGTAAGATGTAATCTCGCGATCAACGGTCTGGGACAAGGCCTGCACACAAATGCGACTTCTCTAGAGCACTCCCAAGTACTTCCAGTAGTTGTGGAACAACTAAACTAGAACTCTCTCCACAGATACCGAGGGAACGGTATACGGGGTGGGTGAAAGATGGTAGTGTTCTAAGAGATCCAACGAGTTCTTAGAGGTCTGGCAGAGCACAACAAGCCTGCTATACGGGGTCTTGTATCAATGCTGGCCCTCTATCACAACAGCCCTTTCTATACGGGGAACTGTCTGCGACGAGCTGACTACAACAAGCCTGCTAAACGGGGTCTTGTATCAATAGTCCTACACAACAGCCCTTTCTGAAGCGGGGAACTGTCTGTGCGACCTTTGACACTATAGACAAAGGATTTACGGGGTCTCACAAGTGAGTTGAGTAGTTTACTACTGATCACAAGTCCTCAAGCGAAACAACCTCTCAAGGTCAAGTTCTTAATGAAACCAACAGATAATGTTTTATTGACAAACAATCTCCGCTCAGTTACAGAGGACACCAACGCCGTGGGATAGTACTTTGGACTGCAGGCAGTCGGTGGGCACGATCTGGGGGGCAAGGATGAACTACTGTACTGCGGCTACTACTTGCTATTTTATAGGTTTTCCGGGAAATACATGACAGATAGAAATGACGACGATGACAGAGTGAAACAGATAAGATGAAACAAGTCCGGATCCCGGGAACGTCTATGATTGGCTGTTGAGAGCCGGTCTGGTCCGGATCCTCGCGCCGTGAGAACTCCAGAGACCCGTTGTGGTATATTTGCAAACTCTAGGCCAGGCCAAGAGCACTATCTAGTGCTCCCGAGTACTTGCCAAGTACTTGTAGAGGATGCCGCACTTCGGCTTGGTTTGTAAAGCCCGATGGCGTGCTTTGCCGCTCCACTAGAACTGCTGCCGCAGCGGGTGACCGCTTTGACCGATGTTCCGGGGTTGGTTCGTCTGCTAATCTCCTAGCCTACTGGTTTCGACTCCGTCCGACTCAGTTCGTGTGGGCCAGACCTCTCCAGAGGTCTTCTCGGCATTCCTGCAGGTACTGTGGACTTCTCGTCGAACAACCTTTGTCCTTGTTTGACTTCTCAGATCGCGTCGTACTGGTCACATGTCTCGTTTGACGTGCCAAGTACTATGCCGATCACTGTCATTCCTAGCAATCCATGCGGCTATTGCTCTCTATAGTTCCCAAGTACTCCTAGAGTACTCTGAAGGACTTCTCCGCGCGTCGCGGCCTTGAACCCTACTACTTGGTTCATGCCTGTCTAGTGGACTGTGGCCATCCAGTCCCTTGGGTATAGTCATGGTCTCCAAAGTTGTCAAGGCTTTTGTGGGTATTCTCCTGGGTATGGTATCTAGCTTTCGTAGTGTAGTCCAAGTCCTGGGAAGAACTCGTACTTCACTAATGACCGCACAGAGGTCTTAGCAAGCAATATGACAGTCCCCGTTTAGTAGGACCCAGAGCATAAGTACTTGTCTAAACATGATACGGCTTCTCCGGCATGGTCAATACACAATCAGCAGCTCGGAG
>JARJCN010000190.1:0-26564 GCA_029282135.1 Mycena belliarum
CCGCCAGGATAATCGCTGCAAGTGTTTCAACATTCGGCCGATGTGGCGGTATGTACTTCGAACTCGCCCAGCATTTACTAATCCGCGCAGATCAAAGGGCCTCGGAGAACTATACACCTACCTCCCGTTGACGCCCAGTAATCGCGACCGACTGCTCGCCGTGCCTCCCTCGTCCAAAGAAAACTCCGACTACGGCTTCTCGGTCGGACGCAACGCGTTCAAATTCGACCCCGCTGTCGGGAAGTGGATCAGCCTCGCCTTCCGTGTCAAGCTGAACGCCGTCGGCTGCGAAGACGGTACCGATCGCCCCCGTGCTCCGGTCATGTCTGATCGATGCTGCTTATGTCTAGGTGAACTGGAGCTCTGGGTCGACGGCAAGTCCGTGATAACGGTCTCGGGGCTGATGTTCCGGGACTCGGAGCAATCCCGTATCAAGGGCGGGCACTTCCAAACGTTTTTCGGTGGTACGAGCCGCACCTTCTTTCAATTCTTCTATTGAGTGGCGCTTCTCTCAGGACACCAGGACGACTGGGCATCCCCCAAAGACCAGCGAGCATGGTTTGCAGACGTGTCTGGTGTGGTCATCGAGTAATTGTCTGCTTTTCGAGTTCGGCATTCCTCATTCATACCGTCTCGATGTCTCTATCAAGCGCAGCTTCTATCAAGCCAGTGCTTGCATCGAATAAGATAGCCGAACTCAACCTCCGACGGTGCGCCTTTTGTCGTGTCCCCCTCCCTCTTATTTCGGTGCCAATTTTTTTGAGAGAAAGGTGCAGTTTAAAAACACTACGGCTCTTCCACTGACGTCTCGTGGGGCAAAATCTTGACTGTCAGAGCCCTTCCAGTGTAACGACTCCGATCAATGACCGCCCGTGCGACGATATATGGGGTAAAAACGATTGACTGAGACTCTCTATCAGCATGCCATGCATCTTGAGCTGCAGGTTGAAATGTCCCTAGAGTTTGGACGCATCTTCAGCTCTGGCGCAACACGTGATCGCGAACGCCGCATGATGTCATCCACTGCCAGTGCACTGGCATTGCTTTTTCTTTGCCTTTTCTCCTTCCTACCACCATGTCGCGGAAGAAGCCCATCTCCTCGCAGGACTCGAGCTCCTCGACAGAAGACGCCAGCTCGACACTCGTGCAGGCGGGTCGCGCCGCTGGCGCCGCTGCAATCTCCACTTTCCACGCCCTCAACGACTCGGAGCCCCACTATGTCCCCGGCGCTCCTTACTCGACCATGCGGCATACACGGCCCTGGGTCTACTACCAGGGAACCTCGACCGTCGTCCCCATCTCCATCTTCGGACGCACGTCGCTCCCCGCAGAGCGCACGATCGCGCTGCAGCGCCGTGGATGGCGCACAGGGCTCCTCGGGTGGACAATAGGCGCGTGGGTAGGCGGCACGGTGGGGAAGGACCTCGACGTGACGCCCGCGGCAGCCGGCAGCTGGGACGCGCTCGACTCAAAGCGGCGGGGCCAGTACGACAAGGAGATCCGCACCTTCCTGGAGTCGGCGGCTGCCCCGAAAGACCACCACCCGCTGGAGACGGCGCTCGTGCACGTCCCCGTCGCCGCGGGCGACGGCTACTTCCGCATGCTCATCAAGGGCCCCAGCGGGCGCGTGCTCGCGCAGACGGCGTCCTTCCGCGTCGGCTCGCTGTCCCTCAGCTCCGCGCACCCGCGCGGCGCGTCGGTGGTCACGGTCCTGCCGGAGCTCGCGCTCAAGAGCGCGTCGCTCACGGTGAACACGGCCGCGTGGGCGGCGTTCTACACCGCGTTCCCGCTCCTCAAGGCCGCGCAGATGATGCCGGGGACGCATGCGTGGGGAACGTGGGCGCTCAGGCGCGCATATACGATGGCGGGCGGGGAGCAGACGGCCGGGGAGCTGAAGGAGCGGTACCGCGTTGAAGAGCGCCGCATGCGCGCGGAGGACGCCGTCTACCGCACCGTGCCGTTTGGATCCGTCGGCGTGCGGACGGCCTATGATCTTGAACAGGATGCGAAGATGGGCAAGGGCGGGGTGTATTTTCCAAGGGATATAGAGTAAACGGTGCGGGTTAGTTCAAGGTCAGTTAATACACGGCGCAACATGTCCTTTTCTGTCTGTTCGCAGTAACACCACCTAAATCGAGGCCCCCAGGCCTTCGAAACGGAGTCTCGTCCTTCCACGACAAGTCCGACGATAAAACATAGCTGAATATGTACCAATCAAAACACTCAAAACCCAATGGCTGAGTTCCCCTGCGAGCGTGAAACGTTAAACGACAAATGTCAAGCCCCTGCCAGACTGGAGCTCCACGGGACCAAATATTCGATTCGGCCATATCGGACTTGTTGAAAACGCACCGCGATGCCTATTTTCTCCCCCGTTTCGCAGCGAGCACGTCTTTATCTGCCTCCTTCGTCATATCCCCTCCACCGCGTCTTGAACAGTTGCCGAGTAGTGCCGATTCCGCCGGGGACAACGGCAATAGACCTGTGCTCTTCGGTGTCCAACGCCATGACGTCTCTCTCAGTCCTCTCTGCGAGATGCGATGAGTCGAGACCCCCGGCTCACGATGCCTATTCTTACCCCCCATTCCGCAGCTGGCACATCTTCATCTGCATCGTTCGTCATTTCCCCTCCGCAGCGGCTTAATCAGTTGCTGAGTAGTGCCGGGGAAAGCGGGATCTGTGCTCTTCGGTACATGACGTCTCTCTCAGTCCTTTCTGCGAGATGCGATGAGTCGGGACCCCCGGCTCAACAGCTCTCACTCCACTGACGTCGATGCAAAGGATCCATAAAGCGCGCATGGGCGTACTTGCAGATCAACGCCCCTTGAACTCTTCTCTCATGCATGATAGAGCTCAACTTCTGGCGTCCCTCCTAGTCGGGTCCGTCGCCCTGATCCCCGACAACACGCTCCGCTACATCTCCGTCGGGCTCAGCGCCTCTCTCGCCGTGATACACGCCCTGTATCTCAAGCGCCCCGTAACCCAGCTCCGCAGGCTCGAAGCGGTGATCGAGAGCACCGACGAGATGATCCGGTGCGCGAAGGCGCTGTGTCCGCGCGAGCATCTCATGCTTTCCGAGCAAGGGATGCGCCTCCTCGAGTCCGTTTCTCTCCTCGCGCAGCTGCTTGAGCTCGCTGCTGACGCGCATCCCAGGGTGAGGCGCGCGGCGTCCATGATAACCTGCCGCATCCTCGAAACTCGGCGGTTCACATTGAGGAAATACGCGCTGCTCTCCCGCGACATAGCGGAGTGCACACGCGACGCGGAGAGCATACGTACTGCAGTCCAGGTCGGGCTCCCAGCTATAACTCGCGGTGCACGATACTGATATCCCTCGGCAGCTCACATTGGAGGCTGAGCGCCAGCGACGGTTTGCGCAGGACATCAACGAGACTGAGGGCATGCTCGCCACTATCCGCGGTTACGGCGCCTTTTGGATGGGCATTAATTCTCGCGGACCTCGAGCATTGGGCTGGAATTATTCCGGCACCGCCCGCGAGGAAGATGTCCATGCATACAGGTAGGCTTCTGCAACTATCCAAACTGCCAGAATCGTGCTAATCCAGATATCAACAATGATAGTGCTTGACTTCATCGTTCCGTCACCTCCGCCGCTCACGCTCTGGCGCCTGGAAACGGGCTGTTTTTATATTCTCTTTTTTTATCCTCGGGGTTTTTTCTGTGTCATCTGGGTTTCATTATTTAAATCCTTTCTCTCAACTCTTGGTGTCAGTGTGCAGTTTCATCTCATGATATTATGACTCCTCTCCACGTGAATCCAACTTCTTCACTGAGAAGGGCGCGTCTCCATAGGTATCGGGCTCAGGTGAAATCTTGGACTTGCTTCTTATCGATATCCAACTTGATTCGTTTATATAAGCTCCAGTTCGAGCTCATATTCGCGCCATACTAGTTCAACGTTGCGGGATCACCCGTTCCAATGAAAGTTAACCCAGACATGCCCCTAATCTTCGGCTGTTTAGATTGATTGGATCACGGGGATCATGGATCTTAACACTGCCACAGATCCACTGACCAATCGCTGTTGACTAAAAGATTGTTCGCTTTCTTGCACGTAGATTTTCTTGCGTCGCCAAGAAGAAGAAGTGCAACTTGCAGCGTAGTTCTGAAAGTTGGGACATTCTAGCTGCCACCGAACTTACCGTCTCGGTCACAGCCAGCGAGAGCTACAAAGCCTTTGACCAAAGTGCCCCTTTGAAAATTCCGGCGCTGACGGACGAAAAGAAAGCAGCGAGATTGGCACTGGGAACGCTCGCAGCACTTCGCGAATAGCGTCCCGCAGTAGTCGCAGGTGTAAGTGAGCGTTGCGATATCGAGCCCATCGAACCTCACGTAGAACGAAAACAGCCGCTTCGGCTTGAAGCACGCCACGTGGGCACTTGGTGAGGTTGAAACGGTATCACCGTGTCGAGATCTGAGATTGAAATTTCCGGCGCTGACGGACGAAAAGAAAGCAGCGAGACTGGCACTGGGAACGCTCGCAGCACTTCGCAAATAGCGTCCCGCAGTAGTCGCAGGTGTAAGTGAGCGTTGCGATATCGAGTCCATCGAGCCTCACGTAGAACGAAAACAGCCGCTTCGGCTTGAAGCACGCCACGTGGGCACTTGGTGAGGTTGAAACGGTATCACCGTGTCGAGATCTGAGATTTTGTTGACTTGAGTCAGTTGCAGCGTCGCGAAACAGCGTTCATTGCCCAGTGGCGGCTCTAACATCATGATCAGACACTATCGAGTTGAACTGTGTCCGCTTCTCATGTGCCACCACCGTATATCTATCAACGCAGCCAAGAACCTCAAGCAGGCGCAGGGGCAAATATGCATCCTTTACGTGGCCGGGTGAGTTAGCAGCTGAATGTACCTCACAGAAAAGACGCACCTTGAGACAATACACCGCCAGCTCGCGCCGTGTGTCGGCAGAGCCGCCCTGCAGCCCCGCGATAGCGCTGAAGTGTACGTCCTCCTTCTTCTCGCCGAGGTGCTTCTTCGCGACCGCGTTCAGCGCCAGACGCGTCGCGCCGAGCTCGCAGCGAACGTAGTGCATCAAGTCGAGCTGGAGGCGGCCGGCAAGGGGGATGTCGTCCCAGGTTCGCGTGAATGTGCGCACTTTGTACTGTAACGTGCGTACCCGCGCAGCCTCGACGCCTGAATATCGACAAATGCATGAGAGTGAATCATGTCCTGCAGCAGGGCCCGGAATAAGCACCTTTGAAGCGTCCGAGGAAGGGGAAAGTCGGGACGTTGAGTGCCTTCGCACGCGCAAGGAGGTACCCCAAGTCGAATCCGGTGTGATTGAATCCAATGATGAGGTCCGGGTCGACCTCGCGCACGAAATCGGCCCATGCTGCCAACATGGAGGCTTCCTCAGCGTACGAAAGCACAGCAGCGCCTGCGATCGGAGAACATGTGTCCAGAGTGAAGATGTTCCGGACAATCGGAGGCATCTTGCTACCTGCGGCGGCGTCAGGACGATCGGCGACCTGAAGGTGTAAGTGAGCGGACCTAAAATCGATACCATGTTGCCGATCTGGATGACTGGGTCCATTTCGGGCTGCGGAAAGATATCCGTGCGGCCCAAACACTCGATGTCGAAGCTGAGGATGCGGAGCGGAGGTGGGAGAGGTGCAGGTTGGTCGGGGACCTGCACTTCCACATCGGGACACCTAAGAAGATATGAGTGTCGGTTTTGGCGGCAAAATCGGAGGCACGAACCTCGCAATAACTTCGAGTTGGCAATGCGAAACGTTGTCGGTGGTAATTTGAGCATACTTCGTCGCTGGGATTTTGAGCCAAGCCATGCTGGGGATCTGGAAAACTCGTGTCAGATTTGACACCATAGGACCTTGTTCTTCCTATGCCTACCTTGGCGTCAAGCAGAGCCTTTCGGGAGCTGTTCGGAATGCGAACACATAGACTGTTTCCCGCCTATATATGAGCAAACATCAGTCATTATAAAGCTGAGACGTGGTCAGAAGTACCTTTGTAACTCCGAACATTGTCAACTCCGCGCTTACCTGAGTTTCGGTTTGGAAGAAGACTAGGATCCAGATTAAGGAGATTTTTCTCTCAATCACGTATACGTACCCAGATCCTCGGCTTTGTTCAGCGGTAACGGGGGTGGACGCGACCAGTTCTCAGGAGTCTGAACTGTCGAATCCGAGACCAGCATGTCTTTGAGAACATCGGAAAAAGAGGGTCTTGCGCTAGTTCAACAAATGAATAAGGGGACCCTCAAATAAACGCACGTTTCGGTGTGTGTATCGACCCCAATGGGTCGTGCTACTTGTCCAATGATTAGACCAGAAAAGCTCGGCAGGGAGTGGGACCCACGTTCCGTTTCAAGGGGCAATCCTGCGGCCGCGTACAAGCTTCTAATGTGTTGTAGTTGACCTGATGCCACTGACTGAACCGTGACTGAGTAATTGTGTCCTTGTTCAGCAGTGAGTGCGGTGGGTTCAACAAACAAGTCACCTGGAGTCCACAGACGCGTCAAGTTCGGAGACAGGCCACGTCTCCAGGAAACCAACGCGCGAAGCATTGCGCGAAAGGCGGAAGTATGGCTCAAAAGCAGCTTGCGAGTTGTTGGCCTTGTGGACGTGTCAAAACTTCTTTTAGCACCGCCACCAGTGATCGGATCATTCAAGCAATTGCAGTGCCAGAGGGGAGGCCATTTTTGTGTACGGACATAGTATACTATTCAGTCTCTTCTGTGGGATTCAATCCTTGTAGAATCAACTCCCTACGCAGCCACTTGTCCTCAGGAGTGAGATACCAACTGGCGATACCGAAGACCGTCACTGCGCCGAAGATCACAGGAGCCTGCAGGGGGGCATTTAGGAAATTAGTATCGACAGAGACGGCGCTGCTCACAAAATTGAACGTCTCCGCAGTAACGGGGAAGAAAAACGGCGAGATCATGACCTGGAAAAGTCAGCGTGCGAGAGCAGGGGCACAAAAGAGGCTCACGGAGAAGACGATGGCATTGAAGAACACAGCGCTCGCATAGAACGGTCGGGCAAGGGGGCCCAGGCGGAAGTGCGAGGACTGGAAGGCATCCGGTGTCATGGTGAGGCGGAGCAGCGCGATGAGGCCGTATGCGGCGATGGTGGGCACACCACCCGCGCTGACAAGACTTGTGAATGCCACCTGGCTGGGGAGGATTGTGCAGAGCAACGTTGCACCAAAGACGAAGATAACGGTCACGGCGTTCTTGGGTTGTCCGTCCGTCGTGACGGTGCTGATCCAGCCAGAGAGAGGAAGGACGCCGTCGCGGGCGACGGCGAAGACAAGGCGGGAGGCGGCGACGATGGCCACACTGGTGTTCTGCAAAGGAATTGAGGTAAGGAGGTAGGTGCACGAGGAGGAGCTCACAAGAATGAGACCGACGACAGCGATGCTAGTCATGACTATACTCCCTCCTTTGCCGAGGGCTAATGCATAGATTTGCACAAAGGGCTGAGGCGCTTTGAGGGCAAAGAGGGTCTCAAGGTCTGGCGTGCAAAATAAGAATAGGATGGCTGTGGCGAAGCCTAGGATTCCAGTCGCCAATGCGCTGGTCAATATGCCCTTCCCAGCGACGACGCTAGAGTGATAGTCAGCAAAGACGACCCTTGTCATAGCTTGGACGGGAGGCTGACCTTGCGTTTTTGGTCTCTTCTGCGATATGCCCGGATGCGTCGAATCCGGTCATGGTTCCAGCCGTGAAGAGGCTAAGGGATAAGGCGACGACAAGGCTGCAGCGAGACACAGACTCACAAAGATAGCATCCAGTTCCAGCCAGCCGGGGCTCCCGTTCCGTTATCTACACGACCGGCTCAGTTTCTTGTCGATAGCTTGAATGAGAATCGACGCACAAGTCATTGTGAAGACGTCTTTCGCGCTCCGGAACCCATAAGTCTTCGAGACGCCGATAGGAAGCCATATGACGCAAAGGAAAAAGTCCAGCATCATCAGGGCCACTGAGAGCCTGAAGATCGCCGAGTACATCCTGGGCGGCAGATAGTTGATAGCGACTGCCACAACGAGCAGCGCCTCCGAAATTGCCCAGATAAGCGCGCGCCATTTGACGTTGTCGTTGCCGATCCCACCGGGAAAGTCGATCTCCCACACTGCGAGCTGCGAGACGATGTAGTTGGCGGTCGTCTACAGTCGGTGACAAGTTAGCGGGCGTAGCCCACGTGAACATATATGCATGGTGCGCTCACCTGGCAATTCCCAGCAGCAAATGTCATCCAGGCCGTACATGACCACCAGGCCACGATAAAGCCAAAGAAGCGCGCATATTTTGGCCCGGCACTCTCGGCGGCCCAGATGTAGATGGATCCACTGAGAGGCAGGGCAGAACAGATTTCGGCGAGCACCGCGGCCGTAATGAGCATGAAAACGATGGTGATGAGGTATGACGACCTGCATCGGACAATCAGAGACGGAAGACTCGATGAGCTACCAGCCGAGATGTTTGGGCTCACCATATCGCAGCAGGTCCTCCGGCGAGAAGCCCAAGGAAGATAGCAGCCCTAAAAAGGGGTCAAAAAACGACAGTGAGTAAACGAGCACCAGGGCCACGCACCTGACACCACCGATGAAGTTGAGTGCACAGAAGCTGGCAGCGAAGCTTTCGGCGAGGTTCCAGCTACGGTGGAGTTGCTACAACGGTTATCAGATTCGGCCGGGATCCGACGCGCTACACACCTGTTTATAGCCCAGACTTAGCTGAAAAATAGATAGGTCAGTATCTCTGTGGAGCTCCCGAAAGAGCTGAAAAGGTTAGAGTGACACTGGGGCTTCCCTACGCAGGTATGAGCGCTGATCAGGTTCAAGCGGTATGATCTCAATCCCCGCTGCTTTGTCCGATCTCTCCTCTCCCATCGCAAAGAGCCATGCAACAGGGAGGAGGGGGAGATGCGGACAATGCAGTGAGGATACCCGCAGCCATTCCAGTTTGTCACCAGAGAGGATGTTACCGATGATGCTGCAGCCCCCCCAGTGCATAGGTCCGTCCCAGGCCATTCTATATGGGCTGTACCAGTTGGAGTTGATCCCGGTTATCTATTTCGGCCTCCTCCTGGTCGTTGCGGGCTTTCGAATTGAGAATACTGCCGTCGGACATGGCGGGGAACTTGAAGAAAGTTGATCACGTGTCAGGAACGAGGTGACCCAAAAAATGCCCCCAAAAAAACCCAAAAATGCGAAATCCTCACAAGAGAGATATAAGCGAAAAAAATGATTTATATTGGAACCATCGGCGTAGCCCTCATTGGGAGGGATCCGACAATTTTCGGACTAGGTATTTATCATGTCGCCAGTGCGATCTCAAAGTCCGGCGCGCGGAAGCCAGAACCAGTGGTGTGAGTAGTAGTGAGTGATACATTGAATTCATACAGAAGTTAGAACATGCAATCCAATCCATGGGGGCACCAACTGGGCACAAAGATAACAAGGCGACTAGTATACAGTAAGCAGAGCGAGAGCGAGGAGAGCGATGACAAAGCGACAAAGATTCAATCTGAGAACGAATAGCATGCTAGAATGGAGTCGCGAGAGAGGAATTGAGTAGATGGTCGGGGCCCGCCGCGCGTGTATGGAGTTGGGCGCCGATCAAGACAGCTTCACGCGGAGGTGCGCCGTCCGTCCTTCATACTGGCCTTGTGTATGGGATAGGAGGTCATGAGCGCAGCGGGAGTACTGCTAGTATCCGAAAGAGATGAGGTCCGGGACCGCAGTCTGCGAGACACGCAAGTTTCTGCGGGGGTAAACCTTGCCTGTGACGCAGTGGGGAAGTGCGCATCATGGAGCGCAAGGTCGAGGGGGCCGAAGTCAAGGCTGGTCAATGTATCGTCGTTCAATGGCGCGATTCCGCTACGAGAATAAGACACAGCCGGGGTCTGAACCGTCTGATGGTTCCGATCCCGCGTGTGTCCTACGGTCGCTGCACCACTCATCGGTGAGGTGCAAGGAAGCATCCGCGGTGGATAGGGTAGCGGGCTGCTAGGGATGCCAGGCTGTGATCGCCTCCTACGTTTACGGGGTCGAGCCAGTCCCTCGCCATTGGAGAGGTCGAGCATCCAGTACATTCCTCTGCCAGGATCGAACGACCCTCGGCAGACTTTCACAAACTGTCGATGGAGAGACAGACTGTGTCGTATGGTGTTCTGTAGGACAGCTGTAAGCGCCAACGCCGGAACCATGTGAAGTGATTGCTTTACCTTCCAGCTAGTGTCCTCCCGGTGCTCGTTGTACCACTGGAATCGCGCGATGATCGCTTTGTATATCCCTTGCAGTGTGAGCATCTTTGTGTCGCTACCATATATTGCGAGCATCATGATAGTGGTCAGATTTATTCTCGGCCTACTCCCGTCTGTCGGCTCTGGCGCACACCAAAGATCCACGGGTGCACCCTGAGGGATGAGCAGTTGCTCGCGGATATAGTCGCCTGCCACGTCCGAGAAGTTGAGTGGCGAGGTGTCCTGAGCAGGCACAGGGAGACTTGAGCTACTATCCCAAGTAAGATCAGCGTCAGGTCGCAGTCGATCTCCAGACCTCAGTGTGCCACGCTATAAATTACGGTTAAAGACGCCATGTAAGCTTGTGTACTTGATGGCACTGACATGACGAGTGTTAACGGGCGAGTGGCGATAATCACTGTGTGGCGCAGGTGGAGCTAAACCGTCGAGTAAATGCCGACGGTAGTAAGGATGATAGTACTCTTGGACTTGCTGCTGAGAAGTGGCCGCGTTGCCATTTTGTCCGATGTCACGCGTACTTTGGGAGTGGCGGACCTGGGCTGTGCTCGACGGGATAGTACTGGGGGGAAAGCAGGCATCTTCGATATATGGAGGTTCAAAGTCCAGGGTCGCGGTGCCATAGTCCATGGAGTCGACTGGGAGACTAATAGCCATGTCTGATGGTGGCGACTCGGACGGGGCGGAGGACAGCAACTCATCAGTGGAATCCGAGTCCGAGGCGCCCGGATAGTAGAGCTCATTTTCTTCAAGGTATGTCCACTGCGGGGGGTTGTATTCGAGCAGAGACGAGATTGACATGCGGGAGGGGAGAGGGAAGACCAGCAGAAAAGAACGCCAGAACTCCAATTAAACAACCGCGCGACCGAACACGTGTTGGACTCGCTTTGCCGGACCGCCATGAGCAACAGCACTCGGCTATGCAGTCGCAATGGAGCTGGACATACGGGTCTGTACGCTAGATATATGATTAGCGCGCGTTGAAACCGAGGCAAACTCTTCAGATGCGCCCGGAGAGGCCCGAAGCATAACCAGATGTGAGCAGCCAGCTACGGAGGGAGCAACAACAGGCGAGAGAGAGCCGCATGTGATAGTTAGGGCAAGGGCCTTCTGATCAATTTTGGACCCACAACGCACAGTGAATCTTCAATCAGCCCCCGCGAGCAGACGAGTCGGAAAAAGCCAAGCGACGTGGCGGAGATAGCTGCTAGTTTTGTTGAAATTGTCCTTGAAGAGTCATCTTAGCCCCATGGAATGAGCCGGAGTCAGTTGCACTACACCACCGTTTGGGGGTCCAGGGTTATCTGGATATAATCGGGCTGATGTTGATTGGACCAATGAAATGACCCGTAACCTGGTCTGATTTGTGCTCAAGACGATGTATCATCAAAAATGTCCTGCTGTGCACCGAAACAGCGTCAATACACCGTGGGATCTTACACGTAGCTCCGGTGTTGACCGGACATCAGAGGTACCCCGCATTGATGTCGGATCAACATGATTTCTTCGACCTCAAATCTACGTCGGGCTACACCTCAGACCAGGGTCGTAAGATCAGGCCAAGATCAGGCTCATCAAGAGACCATCGGACACAGATCGACAAGTCCGTCAATGCTGGGAAGACGATCCTGTGTTATTCTTTTTTCTCTACCACTGCCAGCAGCTCTCGACACTTGCAACACCTGCTATTCCCATTGGGGCAGATACTGTCTGGTATAAGGGACCACACTGATCAATTTTTTTATCCAGGTTGCTTCAGGCTTTCGCACTCTGAATCTGTAATGCTATATTGATTTTCATGGCTCAGGGTCTGTGATATCCAATCTCCACCAGAATGAGTTTTCACGCTAAGGGAGCTTTGCAAGGGTGTTATGGTACAGTGGTTATCTTGACTTCGCTAATTATCTCCGGGATCTATTTGGTCCTCGGTTCGAATCTTATTGCTCTCGTTTCCTTTCCGAATTGCCTTCTTAGGCCAATGATCCGGCCTCTTCGACGTAGAATTGAGGTCGACACCCCCCACGTCGAATTGAGGTCGGCCCGAATACGTGGGTACAGGCCGAGATCAATGCAAGGCTGACATCACCATCTCCGCCCTGGGTCCCAGGTCGTTGGGCAACCGGTGGTGTAGTCGAGTCAGAAACTATAAACATTGGCGCCTCAGAAGAATCACAGAGCTTGGGTGAGTCAGAATCGGTTTGCCCAAATGCGCCAAAGAAAAATCCCCAAAGACTTCATCATAAGGCCTCATTGACAGCTTAGAGAGAGCTCAAGCGGGGCTTTTTCGGGAGTCGGAGTCATGTATGCGATGTTCAGTCGGGCAACGACTCGACGAGCCTGATGTCGAATGCGCTCGATTCCTTCAAATTTCAGTCTCCAGCTTCAAGTTCTGAGCGTTCTGGCAATGCTAACTGAAGAAGCTCCTTGTTTTCATCAGAGGATCCTAGGATCTTCTCCATGTGCAGGAACCCGGGCCACCCCTGGTGGCAAGCGATATCAAGACATGTAGGAGAGGGTGCTGCGCTATAGTAGTAAGTTCCGAGGCAACCCCGACGCGAGGCACGAGCGGCTTGGGTTTGCCAGGGCTGAGGGGATAGGGTAAGGTGTAGCCTAGAGGGACCGAAGCCGTAGCACAGCCACCTTCGGCTTCGTCCGTACCGCGACCGCGATTCACCGTCGCGCTTTTTTGTTCTTCAGTCTTCTTCTCGTCTCTCGCGGATACTGCATACCTCTGTGCCGCCGAAAATCGACAAGGGTCTTCGAAATTTCGCCATCCTCCTGAACCAGAAGCATCTAAGTATTCGGTGACACGAACGGTGCGAGATCATCACGAAAGGCCAAAAAACTTGCACGCATCCAGTGCACTTTGAGAAGCCGCACGACCTCCCCGACGCGTTGGAGGCCGACCGTCCGGACGTAATTCCGAGGCCGAGAGTCTCCCCGACATCGAAACGCGTGCTCCAGTGCGCCAGCATAACGGGGGACGGCGGGCCGACTCACCTTCCTGCCTTTTTGGGAATGGACGGCAATCACGGCAAGGAAGTCGCCGGCGTACCCGAAGCCCAATGCGGATGGTACTCCGGCCCATTGTTCTCCACTACCATTGTTACGCTTGACTGTCTTGACGCGGCGCGTACTTTGCCAGAGGTGGAGGCAGTCTCAGCGGCGCCTTAGGTACCCCAAGTACAGTAAAGTCAATTGAATAAACTATCAGAATCTACTAGTGTATGCCAAAGGACTGATGCCGCTTTTGTTGCCGCTCAGGGGATGCTGGCAGAAGTTTACGCTTCCCGACCCGCTCCGGAGGAGATGGCGATAGAGGGGTGGGTGCACTGGGTGTCAAAGCAACTGCGTTCGGCGGAAGATTCGGGGGCAACTGAAGGACGCGTTCCAGCTTTGCCTGCAAGTTTATCAGTTGGCCGAGGCTCTTCCCCATCTCGTCTCGCTCATCCGATGTCAGCGCTGTTGTCCGGTAATCAAGGTAGCTGCCTAGCTCTGTGAATTTTGGCCCCAGTTCTCGCAGCTCAAACATGGTCCGCGAGACAGCTTGTTCCCCCAACGCCGCAATGTTTTGCGCTGTCTGAGTTGCGACGACTGTGTCCCGGTCATCGCCATCGTCATCAGAGTCTGATGAGGCATCTGTCGCGACGCTTGCGCTGTCATCTTCGTCGTCGTCGCCCTGCTCCACATCCTGCTCCGAGTTTACATGACTCAAGATATCTTCGACTTTCTCGGCGGCGCGCGTTGTGGGCAGTTGGGGACGGATTGTGATGGTCAAGAAAGTCTTCGACTGAAGTTCCTGCGCGTCGGCGAGGGATTGGGGGATAGGAATTTGAGGTATGTTCGTGCCCCGCATGCGCAAATGATCAAGAACAATCAATGCACCACGGATATGTTTGCAAGCACCGCCCCGGTCCTGGAAATCACGGCAAGTGCAGGAGACCACGCCGTTGAAACCCATGCGTATGGTGTAGGTGGTCGGAGAGCTGTCGATAGCGAGCGCATTTGCAGAGTATGAGGTAAGAGTCAGACCGATGTCTCCGGGCAGTAGAGCTGGAGCGCTGATTTGACGGTTGGCAACAAGTTCTTGGGCACGCGCATCACGTTCCACGTCGCGAAGCAGATATGCGACCTTCGGCACTGCAGGTGCACTGGGCTTGGCACATTTCTTCTGCTCAAGCAAAGATGCGCCTCCCGGAAGGAGCCTGATGAGTGCCGCAATTCGGCTCCTCTGCTCACTGTCCAGTCGACGCTGCTCAAAGATGGACGGCAAGATATATATCACCAGCGCGTGAATCAGAACATCCATGCATATACGCCGGCCACCGTTCTGCCATCGCCGCAAGTGTACTCGCTTAAGAACCCCGTTGAAAGATTCAAGATGATTGGTTGTCGGTATGACACCATCGACCGTACATCCAAGCAAGGAGGCTACGACGGTCCGGCCGTAATCGGACCAGCTCTTCCACAGGTTTTCCGTCGTCCAATATTTATCCAGATAGTCGATGTGCTGTATCGCCTTGCGCGCGGCACGGGGATGTGAAGCCTGCAGTGTTTCCATAACTTTCCGCTCTGCTGCCAGAAGCTCGTGGGCCTCCGAGATCGTCTGGGTGGCGGTGAGGCTTCTCTCGAGCGCGACCATGCGACGCTTGAGGTCCATCGTAACAGCACTCTTCCCCTTCAGCCGTTTATTGCGATTATTCCGCCAGGATTGGCGAAGATGAAACCGGCAGATAAGAAGCCAGATATCGGGGAAAATGATAATCAAGGCGGCGCGTTCCTTGAGATCTGTATCCGTGATTGCGGAAATTGGTCTGAATATGATCCCTGCTCGTCCGTAAAGATGAGCACATCTGTTGAGGGACTCGGACCATTTGCGGATGAGCTTGGTGAGGATTGTGGTATCATACCCCGACGAAGACTGTTTATTCCCGGCAGGTGCCGAGAATAGGAGGAACGCGATGGGAACACCCTTGCGATCCTCATCAACTGCCATGACAATGAAGAGCAATAACCGCCGGTCGCAAACTCCGAAGGTACCATCGAGAATGATCTGTGAATCGTGGCCATAGGTCCACGCCGCGCGGTGAAACGGTTGCTCAGAAACTAAGCGTGCAAATGAAAAACAAACTAAACCCAACCAACCAAGTTATCGCACTATCGTCCTCTGACTAAACAGATGCACTCTAGCACAACCCCCGGAAACCTGGACTTAATCCACTAAACACCTCTTTACTGCACCAAAGTTTATCTGACGAGATCGGGTCTTATTAGACACAAGTGTAGGTCTAAGGAGCTCCAAGTCAAGATTTAAGGTTTCTGCACAAGAAAGGTCTCGTAAGAGAGGAACTTCCAAGTTGGTTATGGTATAGTCTCGTCCGTAGAATTTGACAGAGTCAAGATTCTTAGGAGTATGAGTCTTGTGGGACTTTAGATTTTAAGCTTCGCAGCTATATGCAAGGTACGGTTTTTAAGGCCGGCAAGGTTTTTAAAGGCTTCTGCCTGATTCTCTTTATCGGAGCGGATAAACGGTCTTCGGAATGACTTCGGATCTCAAAATTCCCAGTTCAACGGACACGGAGTACTTCGGAGTTACGGAGCGGATTCAACGGAGACGGATACGGTTTAGCACGGAGCTCGACGATCTTAAGAACGGACGATTTATCAAAAGAAACTTTAATTCGGGACACTATCGCAAGACAGCGGAATTCCAGAGTAAAGCCCTCAACCAAATCCTAGCTGTGATGAGGGACAATGGTAGTTGCCTCGTACACGAACTGGGGTCCGATTCAGTGCCGTCCTCTCTGCTCCTCTGGTCTTTTATACTACAGGTATTTACAATTACAAACGATGATCGACTACTTTGGTATACATTGCTTATTAAATAGTCGTCGGATATGCTGCGCGGTTTATGTGATTGGTGGGCCGCGCCCCCTAGGTGTCTGTCTTGAGAGTTGGGGTTGTTACGGTTCCTAGGTTTCTAACCCCTCGATCGGTATAGGACAACTCCTGTTGAACGAGTTGTGTGGTGCATTTCTTAGCCCTGGTCTCCTCCCTTTACGTTCTCTCTTCGTTACTTAGGTAGCGCTGGGCCGTAGCTTTCCAACGGTACCACATACTATAGGTTTCTACGGGATGTACCCCTAAGATTCCGATAATCTTAGACGAACAATCCTAATCTCCTTCGGACATCTCCGCTGGTCTAATGACATGTCACGTGACCCCGGCGCGTCGCGTATTCCAGCTAAGCACGATAAAACTTTGTGGGTTCTAAGGTTCGTAGGTCTGGGGCTTCAACCTTACTTCGCAGAGTGGATGTTCTAAGCCTCCTGGTTTGGTGGATAATAATCCTGATTAACCAGCCACACGGAGATGTGCTGGTTCTTAGATGCGCGCTGTAAATCGCAAAAAGTGCGTGTTTCATAGCTGGTTTTTCTAGCGGCTTATCATCTCCCCCATTCTTTAATATTGACTGTCCCCAGTCAAGCCTTTCTCTGCTACTAGAGGTATATTTTGTTCCCCATAATTTTTCTGACCTTCGTACATCTTAGGATTTATACCCAGTTTCGCGTTCTTAGCCTAAGAACGCGGCTTCGGCTTTCTCCGCGGCTCGGCCCGGGTCTGACGGCTGCGTCATTACTGCGCTTTTAGACAAAAGAAGCATGGATCGCCCATCAAAACATATGTAGATCGCCGTTTAGGTCGATCCTCTCGGAACCAAATGTTATCCCCTTTGTACCATGTTGTAGATCACAACATTTCGTTACTGCTGATACCCCATACTTTAGGTTTTTACTTGATGCTGCCTTAGGATTTGTGAAAACAATTCCTAGAACAATGCAAGTCTCCGCCGTTTATAGAATTCGGACTAGCGCCGCTATTTTTGGATTCAATTAGGAAGCCCAAGCTCTGGAACACGAAGTTCATTTGGGCCCGGTTTATTCCTAAGGCGCTGCGCAGCCTATTCAAACGCCCGCTCATATAAGGCGGGTGGGCGGTCGACGCCCATCAATTCCCCCTTCCTTTCGTACCACCACCATCTCCTGCTCATGTCTGAACGTCGTACCGCCCCGACCTCGTCCCCGACTAAGGCCGCCGCCGCCTCACCGCCCAAGACTCCGACCAGTCGTCGCGCCGCCGAGGCGCCCAAGTCCTCCGGCAAGCCCAAGTCTGGCAAGCGCCCTGCTTCGCCATCGACTTCGGAACTCGATGTCTACGCGCCGTTCCGCCACCCTTGCGCCCAAGCCCTTGTTCAACTTATGTTGGACTCGGCTCTGCCTTCCGGCGGCAAGGCGATGCGCGCCCAAGTCCGCGCTACTATCCACGAGGCAACTCCAGCCTTGGTGCGCCCCACTTTACTTATAGCTCTCTTAAACTTTTACTTACTTGTCTGCCTTAGGAATGGCACTACCGTCACTGGTCCGGCGTCGGTGCTAAGCTCGATAGAACTTTCCGCTTCTTCTACGTGAACCTCCGTGACCTGTTCGAGTTCTGCGAGGAGATCCCCGAGTCCTGGATCAACTACACGCCTCCCGAGGCGCCAGCATTGGTGCGTCCCTAGGCTCACCTTCTTTTTACTTCGTACTAACTTTCTTGTACTTAGGCTAGCGGCGAGGAGCCGCCCGTCTTCAAAATGCCGCGAGGGCCCGTCGCGCCCTTGGACACCGCCGTCCCCGACCTCGCCACGCTCCCGCTTATCGACGTCGACCTCGCCAAATTTGTTGTCGAACCCATCGTCCAACCCCCGCCCAGCAAGCGTACCAGAGTCGCTTCGACTTCGAAAGCCAAGGCGCCCGCGCCTAAGGACGACGACGACGAGCAGGACGCAGAGGGGGAGGAGGAGGAAGCGGAGCCAGCGCCCCCGAAGGAGCGCCTCCGTTCTTCGTGCGTCCCCTTTATTCTGCCTTAGAACCTACTAACTCCGTTTACTTTTCCTTAGAGCGGCCAAGGTGGCCAAGAAAGGCAAGGGCAAGGCCAAGAAGAACGTAAGTCCACCTTAGGTTGACTTTCGTTCTTTCCTTGCTAACTTCTTTACAGACCATCCCCAACCCTAAGTTCGACCTCTTCCGCGACGACCCCCGCCTGTCCGACGATTCCGACGACGCCGCTGATGACCGCGCCAAGGAACGCAACGTCGACAACCTCCCGCCTGCAATGCCCTTCGTGCACGTCGCGCCCGAGGTCGGCGAGAAGATCAAACTCCCGCGCGTCAAGGACATCGATGTCGACGACCTCGCGTCGAAGGTGGCCAACGCTCTAAAGGTCCAGATTAAAGGCGCCAACAAGAATCAGACGCGTAAGCCCCCTTTTCACTTAAGTTCCTACTGATTTCAACTTTTACTGTTCTTAGCCAAGACGCATCTCGCGGTCGACATCGGCGGTGCCAGCCCCTGGCTCTACCTTGTCAAGAAGAAGGACAATGTTAAGCAGCGGGTCTACCAGAACCGCTCCTTAACCCAGTCCTCTTCTCGCGAGTCGTCGAGCCACGACTTTCAGTACCGCTTCGACGGCGTCCGCCTCATCGACGAGAAGCCAGTGACGGAGGTGAAGCTCGAGGAGGGGATCCTAGTACGTCCCCTTTTAGATTTCCACTTTTACTTCTTACTGACTTAAGATTCCAACCAGCCTTTGGAACCCTGCCTCCTCTGCGTCGCCCTCCGCGTTGACTGTGTCCACGTCGGCTACGGCGCCGACTGCGTCAACTGCACGCGCCTCCGCGCCCACTGCGACGATCGGCGTTCCATCTACGAGCGCATCGAGGTTTTCCAGGAGCTCTCGGCTCAATACGAGGTTGCTTCTGGCGGTACGTTCTTAAGTCATTTTTATTTTCCACATTTTACTAACTTCTGCGTTTCTTAGAAACGCAGCACCTCGTCGACGAGTACGGCGCTGCCTTCGAGTCCGCGCGCCTCGCGCAACTCGTCTACCACCGCGCCATCGAGGGCTTCGGCATCCGCCTCAAGAACCTTCGTGAGCACACCGCCCGCTGTGTCCGAGCCTTTGGAACCGACGGCTTCCTTTCTCGTTTCTACTCAGAGGACGGCAAGCCCAAGATCCTTGAGGCTCTGGACGAGCACCTCAAGCAGACCGCCGACGCCGGGAAGGTCGAGGAGGAGAAGGAGCAGGAGGAAGAGCAGGAGGAGGAGCAGGAGGATGAGGAGGAGAACGGCGAGATGGACGTCGATGACGAGTCCCAGGTACGTCTCGACTTCTATCTTTCTTTCCTGTTCTCGTCCTAACTTCCGTTTTCCTAGTCGGCCTCGATGGCCTAGGGGCCGGGCTCAGGATATCCTTCCTTTACAGACGACTTATGCGCGTAGCTTCACAGCTACCCATAAGTCGTCTTAACAGTACTTAGGATTTCCTCCGTCGTTCCTCGTCTTCGCGCTTGACTGGGTGGCCTCGCGGACCTTTATCTACATCTACTTACTTGAAGCCATGGACTTCACCAACTAACTACCGCTATCTCATCTGTACTTAGAATAACGCGATTAATTTCTTGGGACTCATGACTTTGTGTGAACTTAAGTCTGTTTCTAAGAACTCTTAAGAACTTAGAATCTTTTTCAAGAACTCAAGTTCTTAAAGCCCCTTACTGTGACGCGTTCTGTCTAAGTCCCAATCTTATCTTTGTTATCTAGAAGCCCTGATTGACAGCTGGTGGCTGTGCATCGGCAAGTCAGGCGCATATCAGCATCTGATTACTAGTCCTCTTAGGGTCATAACCCCTAAGATCCTAGCGACAGTTTCCTCAAGTCTTTAAGACGAGGATTATGCGTCATATAATGCTAACAGGACTAGCTTCTAAGTACAACGGACTCTAGGAGGTTCAGATTACTGATCCCTTAGTCCGCCGTTCTTTGGCTTTTACTGGACTTCAACTTACGATAATACGACTCTTGGCGTTCTTAGGGGCGAATACAACTTTTGTAACGCTTTGACCCTATGAACTTCATAGTGCATATTTCTATACATTTTTGGCCCTGACCCTGGCCGAACTTGTTTCGATCATATCCGCACGGCTAGGTGTCTAAGAACCCAGGATATATAATATCTTGGAGACTTTAACTTGGATATTTCGATTTCTCGTACTTTGCCCAACCATGGCAAACCTTTCCCTCCTTATGTGGAAGAACGACGTCTTGACTATGCTCTCCGAGCGCAAGGTACTTTCATTCGTTCTTAAGCATTTTACCCCTTTTGACGGCCATTTCTAGCCTAAGGACGCTTGTTCTGAATGCAAAGCTCAGCACTTCAAGTGTATTCCCGTCCGCTACGGTCTCTGCTGCAAGCAGTGCGGCTTTATCGGATACTCTAAGTGCACCTTTACCACCTACGACGCTTGGGAGGACTTTATTGCGGCGGAAGATCTTAAGATCAACGACCTTCATAGTGCGTCCTTTCCATCGTTCTTAGAGCTTTACTGACGATTTCTTAACCACCCAGAGGTTACACCCGACCACGCACTTCAGGCTCGCTTAGCCAACTGGCGCGCTATTTATCCGCACGTCCAAGGCGTTATGATCTCCGAAGCGGAGTCAGATATCCGCGACAACATCCAAGTCCTTAGCGAGTATCTTACTCGTATGGAACCTTCCGCCGTCCAGATCTTCTACAACATGCTTCGTACCGATATCGCATCGCTCGACATGCACATCGCGATCCAAAGCGTCATTTCCGTCAACGAGGATTTCGCCCGTCTTAAGACTTTCTCGCCCCAGGTCAAGGCTGCTCGAGAGATCCGAGAGTCCTCGTTCTTTAGAACGCTCCGCCCGCTCTTCCGCGGATTCGAGGCGGACCAAGGCCTCCCTTCGGGCATTGTCTTCGACAGCGGCGCTCCTGCCTCTAGTTCTAAAGGCGGAGTCCTCGCTTCTCCTATCGCTTTGGCCACCGACGCCGGCATGCTTACTCCTAAGAATCCTAGGCACCGCCTCGCTGACGACCCTTCGGCCGTTCGGGCTGGTTTCGAGGACCTTCATACTGGCTCTCGCTCCATTACTTGGTTCCGGGACGGTCAGCCTGTCTTAGCTAGCGACTCTAACCCTGTGGATTCCAAGGAGAACGATGTACCCGCTACTTCTACTTGATTACTTTACGGCACTAGTACCCCGTAGATACCCTGTACCTTGGCCTATCATCTGCCCTATACGATTTTTCATACGACTCCTTACTGCCTTAGGTTTTGAATATCTTAGACCAGGCTTTTCCGACTTTCGTCGATAGCCGCCCGTCAAAGACTCCAAACTCCTAAGATTCTCGATCAACTCCTATCGAGAGCACTTGGGATCCTTGGGTTTTTGTGACTGAACGTCCCGTTCTTAGGACTCCTTCATATTTTGACTACTCCTGAGGCGGGTTCCTAGACATAGGGTCGAGGACTTGAATATGAAAGCGCGATCTTCAGCTTTCAGGGCCTTAGATCGCTAAAATTTTCAAAATTCGCATCACTCCTCCCCCATTCTTAAATACCAACTGCCCTCAGTTGCGTTCCGCAAGTCCCTGAGACAGTAATGTATAAAAGGACAGACCGTTTCCGGTTCTATGTCCCATACATCCCGCTCTTTTCACAATACCCGCTTTTATTCCCAATGCCGCCCGTTCCGCTTGGTCCTCAGCATCTTTCTGGAAAAGCTTTATTTCCTCTGCCGCCCGTCTGTCCGGATGGTATTCCCAACGCTATTTACGACAGCGCCGTGAAGGCATCGAAGACAACCCAGGCGACTAGCCATAGGAACCCCGAAGATCAATACGAGATGTTCGATGATACTGCTGATCGCATGGTGCGTTCTTAGTACTTCGCCGTTCTTAGACCAAATTCTAACGAAAATAACTTTTCTTAGATGATCTTGGCTCCGTACAAGGACATCATCGCTGCCACTCCGCACCTCTACGACTCTTACACAGCCTGGTGCAATAAATTCCGCATGTTCCATACTAAGTCGCAACAGAAGGGCCCCTATAGCGCATCGGCTCAGCGCGTAGTCAACTTCTTTGACGAACTTAGCAAGATCCGTAACAGAGCTCGCCTGGACGCCTCAGCCGCAGAGGCTGCTCGCGTCAGTCGCGACCGTGATGAGCGCGTAGAGCTCTTGGAAATTGTCCAAGAATCTAAGGTTCGCTCTTATCATCCCGCCGTTCTTAGGCTAACTTCCTTCGCAGAAAGCGCGTAAGGGCAAGAAGATCACTACTCCCGCTACTGTTGTGGATTCGGACTCTGAGTCCTCAGCCTCCGTTGAGTCTGAAGACGAAGCCATGGAAGACGTTACTTCCCAGGTTGGTTCAACTTCGTACTGTTTCATCATTACTAAGCCCAATATATTCCTAGGGCTTATCCAAGGATCCCGAGGCTATCGACGTTGACGACTCCATGGAGACGCCTAGCCAATCCTCCGAGTCCTCGAAGAGCAAGACCAAGTCCTCGGTGCGCCTTAGAACATCAAATTAGCATTTTTATGTTCTTAAGCATTCCGCTTAGACTGCGTCCAAGAAGAACGGCAAGGCCGAGCGTATTAATCACGCAGCTCGCGCTGAGGTTATACGCGTCCCCTATACTCGCAATTCCCGTATTGACGTGCGTGCTCGCTCCTTTCTTAAGGCCATGGAACTTGTTGGCAAGACTCAACCTGAGGAAGCAACCAAGGTATCTTCCGAAACCTTAGGCACTTCGCGCAAGCGTCGCCGGGCAAGCTCCTTCTACGAATATATCGATTCTCACGAGACCACACAGGGTATGTGTCCTCTAAGAATCCCCGCTCTACGCTTAAGCAACCGTTTCATCAGCCATGGGTCTTACGCCCAAGCAGCTCTCGAAGCTTACGCCCAAGGCCATCTTGGTCACGGTCGGGAAGGCGCGCAACGTTGTGAACACTCCCCAGCCTGAACCTTCGGACGATGCTATCCTTCGCCAGGATCGTTGCGTTCGCATGAACTTAGGCTTCGCTACCCACCAGATTGCCTACCAACTCCGGATGCGCGACGAGTTGCTCACCGAGCATCTCCGTCTTAACGCTATCATGGAGGCCCGCAATTTGGCGAAGCCTACCATCGGCCCTGTCTTCACCTAAGTCCGTCCGTTCCTTTAGAAATTCATTTTCTTAATAAACTGACTCTGCGTTCTTAGGCTCCGACTTTACTATTGACCAAGAACCGCTATTTCATAGCGCCCTGGTCTTAGTAGCCGTCATCTTATACCGGAGCCAGGTTCCGCTGGCAATTACTCTCCTTACGTTAGCTCCGTTCGCAAGCGACCGGCCAACTCGTACTACGCTCCTTTAATACCACACTCGTTTAAGAAATCCGTGCCGAGTTACTTGGTTCGCTTAGAACGCCTGGGTCCATTCAACCCTTGGTCCTGTTCCTCTGTGTCCAAGTCCCCTTGGTCTGGTTCCTCATTATCCGAGTCTGTCTCTGGCATATCCTCATTCCTTGGTTCTTTCCACTTAGGGTTCAACCGGACTTTGTGAAACTGTAGGTCCTTGCCTAAGTATTCATCGTCCTCCCCTTCAGCTTCTGCTAGAATCCTAAGATTCTCGGCTCCCAGGTCTATGAGATCCATCAAGTTTTCAGGCATCTTAAGGCTTTTACGCGCCGCGTACGGAATTACTCTAAACTGAGCGATTTTTCCTTGGAACATTGCTCCGTTTAGTTCGCAACACAAGTAGGATCCTCCCTTGGTCCGTCTTACGACTACCATCGGCCCTAGATATCTTATAGACATCTTAGTATTCAAGGATTTCTCCACAGTTGTGTTCCTTACGAGCACAAGGTCACCAGGCTTAAAATTATAGTCCTTTATTTGGTGCTCGTGTACTCTTTCATAGCGCCTTACAGCGGTAAGCTTTTCAGCGTCCACTCTTTTCCGCATTATCCCAACATGTTGAGCGTGCTTAGCCAAGGCTTGCGCTCTTAGGCCCACTAACTCTGCAGTTGAGATTATTTTATCAGGATATTCAACCAGCCATGTAGCTTCTTCAATATCCAGCGGAAGTATAGGATGTGCCCCGGTTACAGCAAAATAGGGTGAACAACCTAGGCCTCTCCTGGTCGTGATACGGTCCGCCCAAAGAACTTGAGGCATAAACCAGTACCATTTCCTGGCGTCACCGCCCGTGGCCTTAAACATGGATTGCCTAACATCCCAATGGCCCGTTTCAACCGGTCCATTTGCTTGGGAATTATAAGGTGAAATCCTTATTCCTACGATACCATACTTCGCCGTCAACCACTTTAGAGCGGCAATAAACTGCGGAGCATTATCGGTTACTAGCCACTTAGGACATCCCCATCGACAGATTATTTCTTCGAGTAAGAATTTTCCTAAGGCTTCCCCATTGTCGGATCTTAGGGCCCGCCCCTCAAGCCATCTTGATAAAGAGTCTCGGGCGGCCACTACTAATTTGTGCCCATTAGAAACAACTCCCATTACCATGACATCCGTATGAATTTTCTGAAATAAACTCGGAGTCATTGTTGCGATAGGTGGAATCCTAAGCAACTTTTTCTGCCGTACTTGGCACAGATGGCAGGTACTAACATACCAGTGTACGTCACGTTCAAACTCAGGCCACCAAAACCGTACTTCCAACAATGACTTTGTTGAATATACGCCTTTATGTCCTAGGCTATCATGTGCTGCCTTAAGCATGTACATTCTCTGGTCTTTAGCCACTACCAGCCTATGCTGCGAGTCCTTCCCCTTTTTGTACATCTTTCCGGACTTAGACAGGAAAAATGTTGTAGCATGTCGCATGAACCTGGAATATTCCGCTCGAGAATATCCAGTAGGACGTTTCATCGGATCCTTAAGCCATGCTCGTACTATGTGTAATTTTTCATCCTGCTTTATGCCAGAAGCCGTTCTATGCTTTTCAGGATATGGTTCCCGTTTTAAGGGATCATATTTTAAATCCTTACTTGGCAGGAGAGGTTCCTCTTTACGTATATGCGTCATCAGATACTGAGGCATTACTTTGCCTATATCTTGATACGCTTTTTCTACAGCTTCATCTATTTCGAGTTCCTTAGACCTAGCAAGGTTGCATTCCTGGAAGAAATCCGCAACTTGCTCAGCTCTATCCAACTCTAGTACGTCGGTCCTTAGTTCCTGGAAATATCCGCCCCGTGTGTCAATAGTCTCCTTAAAACTTTCAAATTCTAAGGGTTCAGGACTATCTGACTCCGTGTCTGGATGATCCTCAGGTATGGGATTTTCGTCGTACCCCTCCTCCCGGTTCTCATAGACTTCATCTCCTGGCTGGAGCTTACGTCTTGATAACCCGTCAGGGGAGAACGTAGCGCCTTTGACATGCTTAAGCGAAAAATGGAACATTAAGATTTGTTCAATCCATCGGTTAATCGTGGCATTGGGTCCCATTCCTGGATTCCCTAGCATCCCTTTAATATAGAGTGCATCGGTTTCCACAACTAGCTTCCTACAGCCTAGTAACCAGTACTGCATGGCCTCGAGGGCGCGTTTTAAGCCGTAGAGTTCTCTCTTAGGTTGAGAGAACCTAGCCTCCCGTTCGTTAAGAGGGATTGAACCAAACTTGGCATAGTATTTCTTTGTAGGGTCTGCGGGGTCCAATTGGTAGACCTCATAGCCCACAGCCATCCAAGATGTGTCCACAGCTAAGTAAACCTCGCTGTCCCACTCATAGTTCAACGGTTTTAATGCATCACAGGTACTTACTGTAAGGGCAACCACGCGGCCCGAGAAGTCAAGGGTCCTGGCGTGGGGAATCCGAAGGTTAATTGACAGGCCGTGCTACTAAGTACAAGTATAGCGCACCTGGCGTGGGGAATCCGAAGAGAAGAACGTCTGAGGATTCCCACGCCCGGAGCCGCCTAAAATACCTACTGACTAGTAGCACGTGCGCGGGGTGATCGGAGCAACCGGAGTGACGCGCATAGGTCCCGTGCGCGGTCACAGGCCACGTGGTATCCGGAACCGGAGTTCCGGCGGGGTCGCGGGAGCGGGCGAGCGGGGGCGGAGGGAGCGACGGGGGGAGCGGCGGAGGGAGCGGGGACTGGGGCGGAGGTCGGAGCGGAGGCGGGGTCGGGGGCCGGAGCGGAGACCGGAGCCGGAACCGGAACCGGAACCGGAACGGGGGCCGGAGCGGGGGCTCCCCTGACACCATCCCCCCCTTGGAATGCGGCGCCTCGACGCATCGTCCGGACGTGGACGTCGGGGTCTCGGAAGGGGAGGGAGTCGAAGGTGGCGGTCGTGATGGCGCGTGGTGCGGCGGGGTACTTCCGGTAGAAATCTGCGACGAGTTCCGGAGCGAAAACGTCGGAGTGTTTAACCCA
>JARJCN010000191.1:0-26322 GCA_029282135.1 Mycena belliarum
GCTCTATCTGATAGGCTCCTACTGTCGCTGAACTTTGTATACAATGAATATATATCTTCTGCCCTGAAAGCCTTGAGGATGTCCAAAAAAAGAAATCCATCCCATCCACCGCTATCATGTCATCGAAAACCTCTAGCGCGTATCTCTGGACTCCTCGGCTCCGCTCGTACGAAGAAGACAAGAAACTATGGCTTGAAGAACCCATCCATTTGGTGTTCCATGCCCAACTTGCCACGAGGGCGACACGCGGTGTTACTGGCCACAACTGGGAAGCGCTGTGTGCAAAACTTCAAAGCACTCCGCAACGGGTCCGTTCACACCGATCTACCTGATGTCAACCTTATTCCCTTCAGATGGAAGACGCAATGGATTGGCTTGCGTTTTGTATTGGAGAAGATGTCGCCCTGAAGATCCCTGGAGTTGCTGGACGTCAAATACTGGAAGTTATGCTGGATGTCTTGTATCTACGTTACCTGCACTCTGGAGGGGAGGAGGGAGAGATTCAGGCCTTGAAAGTCCTTCTCAAGAGTCAATTGACAAGCTTCAGGACCTACGTGAGCTGAAAACCCTCTGATCTCTCTTTTGTACTTATTCTTGTGCAGTGTGATATTCCCGCGGAATTTTGTTTCATTGATGACATCGAGGAGCGGGAGCCTTGGGTAAACACTGACTCTGAGTCTGAGTCAGGCTCAGATTCCGATTACACCATGTCCGAACCTGGCTCCGATTACGCTATGTCTGAAGCCGGCAGCATCGAAAGGCTTGAAGAGCTTGTTATCGACTTTTGTCCGGCTCCACAAGAGGAGGGTATTCCAGCACTACCGAAGAGACCATTGCTGCTTGAGCCAGCTGCGTCCCTGCTCTACCTCTGGCTTCAACACTTGCAAATGTTCTTCTACCCACCGACGACAAATCTGGTACGTGATCATGCAGACTCTTTGTACTTGGCTCATGCGGACTCTGTGCCAGCATATCCCCCGGAGCAAAAGCCATGTAGTGTATGATCTCGTAGATATGCCCAAGCTCCGGAAACGTGTGTGGAAAACTGAGGAGTTTCAAGCTGCTCTAAAGGTCAGAGCGGTGCTCTTAATCTCATGTGGGTATACGAACTGTCACCGACAGAACTCTGGCCTGCTCGGCAAGCTGTACGATGTGAGCCAGCCTGGAAACCTGCTAGAAACAAGCCACCCGATGTCGAACAAAGCTTTCGTTTCTACAACTGGAAGGCAAGCTATCCTCAGATTATCTGCGAGTGGACTCCAGCTACTATGACGGCGGCTGAGTACGAAGCGGTGAGTTGAAACGTTTCAGGAACTGCTAGTCTTACTTTTTTTGACTATCCTCGGTAGCAAAAGCCCAAGCCAGATCCAAATTACAGATTCACAGAAGCAGATGCGCTGGACCTTCTCAGGTTTATCAGCTCGCACCCCCGCATGCACCCTTGGGGATTTAATCCAATGGCATCTTACCTTTTGATATCTTTGGATTGCTTCATATTCAACTCAGAGTTGTGGCTTGCCCCATGCTTAAAAACCCTGGATTATCCAGTGTGGATTTATGCTTCAAATGTGTGCTCCAGTCTTACTCAAGGTTTCTAGCGCATTGTTGGTTGGAATCCGGAAACGGTGTATCGAGAAATTATGCGATTACCTCTGCTTGCTGATGCCAGCACCGAGCTCTGGAGAACACTCCTTCAAAGTTTCCATCCCAAGCTTAGTCTCTCTAAGACAGACGCTATGATGAACAAGCTCGTTCCTCGCTCATCATATCCCAAGCTTGTTAGCGTCATCCGCTAAAACACCCTCACATCGGACCACTTTGGAAAGCATCAGGCGGGAGATTTGGCGCTCCTCACCAAGGGCCGATAAGCCATCGTTGCCTGACACTTCTCCAGGCATCGAGGCTGAGGAAGAGGCTGAGGACGCAAAGTCAGTTACTGCTCCGACTATAACTGAAAACCCCAGCAAAGGGGCAAAACGGAATGCAAAGAAGCACGGGAAAAAGAAGAAGGAGGAAAGGTTGGAGAAACTGAGAAGAAGGAAGGAGCAGAGGGAAACGAGGGTGGTCGAGACGAGCTGTCCCAGATGCCAGCATGAGCCCATGGCAAACCACTGCGTGAGGGAGGTGCAAGTCTTTCGACAGGCATATGCGGAGGACTTGGACGGAGCTGCATTGACTTGTGCTCCACCTGGTGACCGATTGAAACCCCGAGGTGGGAAGGTTTGTTTTTTTCCTCTTCTTCCTGCTCAGGGATTCCTGACATGTTGTTTACAGGAAGGCTACAAACCTTTTGATAAATATGTCGATCCTAGGGACTTGGGGATTCAATGGTACCACCCGCGCCCCGATGTATATCACAGGTGTGGCCGTGATATCGCTCGTTTCTTTTTCCTTCACCCGGACGGTACCCGGGAATGGGTAAGACACCTGATGTGTCGTCTTTCAAACATATCTGACTTTTGCATAGGTCGGTGGGGTTCGGTACAATGCCATTAGTCCCAAGACCCTGGAACAGATGATTGAGAATCATCGGCGGGTTCGAGTTCGAGCAGCGTGACGCCATGCAAGCTTGGGCGCATGGGACTATGACTACTGTAGGAACGTGCCAGGCCACAGGGGATTGGCAACTTGAAGCAGATACATATGCCCCTTACGCGTGCCACAAAGGGGACACTGACGACGACATCAAAGCTTTGTTCAGACACGCAGTTGTGAGTGCTTTGTTCAAATCAGTGGTCCTGAGTTGAGGTGGAAGCCAGGACGCAGATGTTCTTGTCGAGATTGGTGCCACCATCAGTGTTCCCTCACTCCGTGTGGACATCATCGCAGTGAGCAACACGTCTGAGGTTGGCCGTCTCGGACACTACGGCCTGACCAGCTTCTACTGCTTCAACTACATAAGTGCCGTTCACCCTGATTATGATTTCGGAAGGGGCGACCTTGGGCACAAGCCAAAGAAGCAAGGTAAAGGGAAAGGGAAAGGTAAACAGCGGTTTGATTCAGTTGGTGGTGGATGTTCGCCTTGCGTTCAGCTGAAGCAATCTGGCACAGACAAATCACGGCATGAATAGGGTGTTTCACAATAGACTTTTTTGCCCCAACTTGTGCCTTGACTTATGCCCCAACTTGACCCCAACCCCAGGCAAGTTGAGGCTCAAGTTGGAGACTCAGTTGTGAAACACCAGAGGCATGTTTTCTGCCCCAACTTCGGAGTTGGGGCAGAGTTGAGGCGCACCTGATCTCGCCAATCATCACAAATCCCCGCGAGAATCCGAAGTTGGGGCACCAAGTTGGGGCACAAGTTGGGGCACAAATCGAATGTCGAGTCGAGGGTCTATGCCCGATCTGACATCCAACTTGGTGCCCCGAACGATTTTGTGCCTCAACTTGATGTCAAGTTGGGGTCGAAGTTGAAGGGCGAGTTGGGGCTGAAAAAGGCTATCGTGAAACACCCTAATGGGACTTGGCTTTGCCCGAGTGGGGAGTCGCCTATGAAATGTGTGCCAACACAGTCTGGTATGTCCTACCGTATCACTTCTTCACTTTTTCTAGATCTGATTCTTCTTCAGGTGCTTCAATGGTCGTCACAGGCATGGGTCTGTCCATCCTAGTGAGAGTTCCTACAACAACCAGGCGGCCTCGAAGGGAATCCACCCAACGAAGCGCAAAAAGGATGTCGAACGAGCAGAGTTTCATCGTCAGGTTCGATTAGGCATGAATCTTAGACTGCGCAATGTATGAATAAAATCGTATATTGCTATCTTGGACAGCAAATGAGAGGATGTTCTAAGTTATGTCAACACCCTCGCAGTTCTATCGCCGCCCCAGCGCCGTTTTTTTTTTTTTTTTTTTTTTGACCCATTGCCATTATTTGGCCTCTAGTACGTATACTACGGTAGCCATACTTCTACACTATTTTAGATGTTGAGTAGCTAACTGTGATGAATACGATCGGTGGAATTGTATTTGTGACCGTTGGCCCACATAAAGCCAGAGCGGTCGGGCGTGATGTTAGAGTAGGGTGGGGTATAGGCCTCGGGGGCACAGTGATAAGTATGATAAGGGTAGGAAAGGAAAGGAATAGGGAAAGGAATAGAGTAAGGAATGAGCAGCGGGTTAGGCGGCAAGAGGCGGCGTGCAGGAATCTGGTGAAGTCAAGATGCTTGTCGGAACAGGTACTGGGCTGGCTCTGTGTCGTGTCTTTTCGACGTAGTGGGAGACCCTGCAGCGAGCTCCGAGCATGTAGCCACCTTTGTCGACCAATCGTTGGGCTTCAGACGCCGATGAGAGGCATACCCGTACGGCCACAGAATGCTGGGTCTTAAAGGCCTCTAGGCCACAGAGGACAGAGTGCCCCCTGAGCTCCCCATGGAAGTCAACGTGGTGGACAGCTTCGTTGATCACCGACTCGGTGTATGCTTCGGGCCGACGATCAGCTAGCATAGGGACGCCATGGAAGACCACAGAGTGCCATTCCTCATCCACCTCAAATATTGGACAGGGATGCGTCGCAGTGAACGACTTGTTAACTTTCCGCCGCCTATCTAAATTCCCATATCGGGGAGTCTGATCGCGGCAGGCTCACATACAATGGATTCATCGACGGGTATGGTGCACGGGGCGCGTCGCCTTTTATCATAGAAGTACTTAGATATGTGCACAGAGAGCTCGAAGCACAAACTTGTATTCTATCTATCTTGCGGCTACATTTGAGGAGCACGGACGATGCTGTGGGGGGGGGGTACAGCCTGGGGTCGTACGGGGCTGGACGGCGGCGCCGCCTCGGGCAGCACCCATCGACTTGAGGCAAGAGGTGCTCGTCGGCGGCTCTACATAAGGAGCGTGTGGATGTGCACTGTGCTCCTTGCTCCTTGCGCGACGCAAGAGGGAGGCGCGCGGGCTGGGGCATGCTCGCATCGTCGACTCTGCCACGACATGTGTAACGACTCCGCGTACGGGGCCTTATGGGCGGGCGGACGACGAGCGCAGCGCCGGCGGCAACAGGAACTTCTGCGCGCAAGGGCACAGACGACGGCTGACGGCACTACAGTCCGGAGCCACGTGAGCACGGCTACCCGCGGATTCGCGGGCGACTCTGCGCGCGCGGCACGGGGTAGGGCGCGGGGCGGCGACGGCACTGACGAGAGGTAGGATGGAACTGAGAAGGGGGTGTGAGGCAAAACTGGTCGAACGGCGGCCACGGCATGGGCGCGGGTCCCGGGCGAGAAGTGCAACGGGTACGCGAGGACAGTGCGACCACATCAGGTAGCAGGCGTCGCACAAGCGGGCGATACGAGAAAGACACGTCACAAGCACATCTCGCTTGATGGTGCAGGAACGGGAGCGGGGTTGTCACTTGTGTGGATTGAGATGTTGGGCGGGGGGAGACATGGATGTGCGCGGTGGGTGAAAGAACGGAAGAGAGAGGGAATTGACAGGGACGCAAACATTGACAAGTGCCTGCTGCCGGTACGCCGAACCCTAACCCCTGAAGCCCCTGAGACGATGCCGCCTGCCGCGATCAACCTTCCCGATATGGGAATTTAGATAGGCGGCGGAAAGTCAAAAGTGCAGTGAACCCAAGGAGGGGACGAAGAACAGCCCAAATTGGGTTAAACTGGTCGGCAATAAATCTCGCGGTACAGGTGTCCAAGTCTGGGTGGAGGATAAGGTTTCCCTTCCGGCTCCACTGCAGACCCGCGAGGAATCTCGGGAGGGTATCCTTGAAGCGGTCTCGTAGGGCATCGGCGACAGCATATAGCAGGGCAAGGGTGGAAGTACGTTTTGGGCGCAGACGGCCCGCTGCAACCTGCTTGTCAAAGCGAATGATGACACGGGTGGGTGATCAGTAGCTGTACATTTAGAGCTCGTGGTATGGCGCAGCGTCGGCGATTGGGATGGGGACGGTGACGGTGACGATAGTCGTGGTTGCGTGACATTCTCGGATTTGATCGGTGATTCGGTCGGCCGAGCGGCCGACACATACGTGTAGGGTGTCATGGAGGGTGTGGTGGGGGGGGGATAATGGCGTGGATGGGAGCAGGATGTGATGATTCAGAATCCGGAGCACCTCGAGCAAGTGTGACGAGAAAGGCTGAGCCGTGGCGTGAGTTGTGGTCGTTCCGTGAATCAATGTAAGGGTTGCTAGAGCAGAGTCGAGGAGGGTTTCGAGGTGGTGGTAGTTGTCTATGCTGGTGCATGTCGATACAGTAGCTGCCCGTGGCACACTGAGGACCGCGCAGACTGGCGGTCCGTCTTGATGATGGTGGTCAAGTGATGAGATCATCCCCCAGCGCCGTTGTCCAGCCATGCCGCACGTCCAAGCAGATGTTACGCAGGACCAACGCGAACACTCATTGCTCCGAGCTCGACACAAGTCCACCACACATGCCCCCTGATATTTGCGGCTCCGCCTCCAACCCCTCTTGCCACACCTGCGAGATACGTGAGTACAATGTCGGCGAGGGAAGCACGGATGGAAACGGAAAACTCACCGCGACCAAGTGGCTATTCGATGTCTCCGGTGCAAGGTCCCCCATGAAGATGCTGTATTCCCTCGGGTACTGCGCCTGCCCCTGCACGCCGCTTATCCCATTCATCCCAATCTGTGCATTGCCGCTCATCGATCCGCGGAATCCGAGTCCCATTGCGAGCGCATGTACGGGCGACAGGGGTGAGGTTGGAGAGACGACACCAGGTAGGACCTGTTATAACTGTTCGCGCCATTCGAGCTCGAGCCCGCGCCCGTGTTTGCATTGCTAGCTGATGACGTGTACTCCGGCAACGTTGCGCCCGCGCTCGTCGGGGTCGCGGAATGCAAACGCGACCCCCGCGGCCCCGCCAGCGCCCACGCCAGCACGAAGGCGTGCACCGAGTTGGGCATCGTTATCGGTGTACCGCCGGGATTGACCTGGTGGGAAGTCGTCAGCCAAGATTACAAGATGGATATAGAGGTGCGCGGGGCGGACCACAAGACAAAGGCGCGCATCGCGCGCTCCCTCTCGCCCGCCACCCGCGATCGCAGATCTGTCAAGTTCGCGCCGCCGCGACTCTGCGCTCGCTCTCATGCAGCTACCCGCGTAAGCGCCCGAGTCGGAGGGCTCGTCAAGAGCTGTCAGATTGCGAGTCAGCGATCGATTAGCGAGGGGGGGGGGGGGGGGGGGGGGGGCAAGTAGCATACTGTGGTGTTGAACGAGATCCGCCGCCTGCTCCACGCTCTGCTGCCCGCCCGAAGACAGACATTCCTGAAAGCCGAACATTGCGTGGGTTCGCGCAAGTCCGCCGCGCACGACTCGCAGCGCGGGGCGATCCCCCCGAACCCTCTGCCACCGAGCATGCAAACGCTTAGGGTCCGTGCCGCCCGCCCTCGCAACTGCGATACACCTCGTTCGCGTGGGGGCCGCCTGCATCGCGCGGAGAGACTCTCCGCCCCGCCCGTCCGCCGCCCACCCTTGTCGCCCATCCTCGCAAATCGGCGTCGCACACGAGTCGCGGCATCGCACGATACACCTCGTTTGCGCGGGGGCCGCGTGCATCGCGCGGTTTCTGAACCAAAGCACGAGACGAGAACCGGGGGCCAAAACGCGTCGTCCGGGGGCCAAATGAATAACAACAGACACGCGCGACGACGGCGCCTCCGACAGCGGGAGGAGCGCGTCGAGCGCGTCGAAGCCGTGCGTGCGAGGCTGGCGACGGGTAGGGCCTCGAGCTCTCGAGAGCTTGCGCTTGGGGAGACAGTGGACGGGTGCCGGGCGGGGCGGTGTGCAGTGTTCGGTGGTGACGTCGCGCCCGGGAGCGCTCGCCGATCCACTGCAGCGAGCCGTTGAGCGTGACGAACGGTGTGCGGACGTTCTCCGTGTCCTGCGAGGCCGGGGTGGCTATGGGAGGCGGAGAGGAAGTCGAGGGCGGTGGAGGGCTTAGCACAACAAAGCCAGGTCTTCTCGCCAAGCCCCCCGCCCGCGATGGAGCCGGAGCGCCGCCGAGCGCTGTGTGTTCCACGCACCTAGAAGAAGACTTGTAATGTGTCGGACTTGTGTGTGTGGTCGAAAAGAGCCTGAGTATGTAACTGACCCTAATATTTCGGTTGTGGTAGGGGCGCGGTCCCGTTAAGAAACAGCCGGGTTACATCGCATCATATGTATGCTACGGATACCTTCAGTCTTCCACCACTTGAGCATGTATCCAAACAGAAAAGAATATCATTGATCGCCAACTTGAACAGCATAGTATGTCAAGCTTTCAAGCTCAAGCTCAAGGCCTCAGGAGTCAGGCCTCATGTTACAGTAGATGCTAGCAAAAACAAGTATCGGCCGTGGCGGTAGCCCGGATCAGGTCGCTGTGCCCACATGGACAAGAGCAGGGATGGTCGTAGAAACGGTCGGGGGAGACGGGGACGCGAGGAGCAGCGGGGAGGAGCCGAAGTGGACACGGCGCGCGCGGCCGCTGTGACGGCAAGGATGGCTTGCGCCGCGAGAATGAGACTCGCAAATCCTGCGGGGATCGAATCAGCAATGGGTGCGGGTCCGCGCGAAGAGCGACGCGACGGAGTCGAGCAGCCCCCGGAACGAGCGCGTGCTCCACCTCGTGCGGCTGGTCGTCTCATCGCGCCGCGCGCGCCGCGGGCGGAGGTACGGATGCGCGCGAGACGGTGGGAGGGAGCGCCAACGGGGAGAGGACGGCGCGGGGGTAACGCGCAGCGCGAGGAGGACGCGGACGCGGAGGAGCCGCTATCAGACGCGCTGTCGCGCTCGGGCGCTTGCGCCGCGCTGGCATGCGAGACTGAGGGCGCCAACGCGAGCGTCGAGCGACGAGTGATACCCGGCCGCACGCCTGATCCCGGATTGTGCGCCCCACGCTTGCGAACTGCCGCGCCGCCTCTACCGCTTGCTCCTTCCGCACCTGCGTCCACGCCCCGACCTCAATCTCCATCCCCACGTATCGCACTGCGTGTCCACGTCGGCGTCCCCCTCTTGCTCCGATATTCTCTGGCGAGGAGGAGCTTTTTGCATTTGCGCGCGCGTGCTCGCGGCTTGTGCAAATGGAGAGTATGGAGTGGGCCGACACGGCACCGGGGCCGGGCATGGGCGGGCGCGGTCGGCGCTGGATCTAATCAGGGAGGAGGAGGAGGTATATCATACTGACATGGTCCCACAATTGGAACAGTCAGTCTACTATGAAGAACATGGTAACCTATGTAGGCTAAAAGCTACCTGTCCTATACATTGATGGAAATACATAGAGGATGTGGAATGCAGTGTAGTAATTACGGAGGATCGGAACAAATAACTCGTGCGTCATTACCCGACAGGTCTATGCTAGATATGCACTGAGCCTAGAAGCTGCAGGATGATTCGAACGACGGAAATTATCGTTCATCGAGCACTAGGAATATACACAACTAAGCTAATATTACAATCTCATAGCACTGGCAGGTATTTCTGTCAAGTTCAGCATTAATCACCTATGGCTCTCTGGCCTGCACCCTGAATGAAAAAAGTCCAACTGCGGATATAGCTTCATCACTTCCCCATGGTGAACTTCCATTTTGACCACCAGTTGTCCACCTCGTCCCTCGCGTCGTAACTGAAGAGCACCAAGTACTCCTCCCACGCCTGCACGAGGAGGTCGGACCCCGAACAGTTGTCGAAGTCATCGAACTCTTGGCTGAGCGTGCATCTAAGCGCCTCGTCTCGGGCCTCTTGCTGTTCGCCGCGGGGGAGGGAGATCTGGACGAGCGACTGGTACTCGGATGCCTGTGTTGCGCTGGTGCGCGCCTGGCGAAGCTCTTCGTAGGTTTCAAGGAAGATCGGGATCTGTTTGCGGCTTGCGAGGTGGGAGAAGAGCGAGCCGAGGGTGACCGCGTCCTCAATCTGATTGAACATCGGAGTAAGCAACATCAAGAGGATCGAGAAGCAGAGCCACTGACCCCCATGGACGAGTTGTGGCTACCGTGGATCTAGGCGTCACCACATATGGTTGAAAACCAAGTACAACATGCGATCTGCGACAGCTTACCAAAACAGGATGAGCAGCGTCGCCCACAAGCACGACGGTGCTATCCACCCCTACCATGTCGGTCTGCTCGAACACCTTATGGACCGTCGGGTGGCAGCTATGGCCCAGCTGTATGAGCTTTTGCAATCTACAGAAAATCAACCAGGTTCGACATGTGCTGCAAGGTGGGTACAAACAACGAACCTCTCGTCATAGCCAGACAAATCGAACCGTAGAATTGACGGGGGGTAACGCTCATACCAGTCGCCGTCGAGAGAGCCGTCTAATTCAAGAGGGGCGCAGAGGCCAAGATTGAGTGTATCGCTGGTGACCTCCATATGATCCCGTGAACAAGGGCGCAAAAAAACTATGCGACACCTACATCGAGGACTCCGGTGATGCTTGAGTTGTTCCCCATCCAAATAGTGAACTAAATTGGACAGTGAGACCCCCGCGCTCGAGGCTTCGAGCAGCAAAAACACCTACCTGATTTCCCTCGCAGAGCGAATGCAGCTCCGGGTCTTCATTCAGGAGTTTCGTTGAAATAGCGATGTTCGCACTGGGCAGGCGGTTCAGTACTCGGTATGTATCCCAAGGATATGGTTCCTCACCCGGTGACAATATGGGCAGGTTCTGTATCTTCCTCGATCACAAACGAGCGTACGAAGCTATTGCGTCCATCGGCACCGACGACCTTGACAGAATGAATGCTCAAGGCGACGGAGGGAAAAGAAATGCAAGCACGTACGATGTCCCCTCGCATGCCGCTTCCGTCTTCTAGCACCACCGACACCGTACCGTCCGGCAACTTGCTTATATCAACTGCTTTCGCGTGCTTGAACAAAACACCAGATATCAGGCACAGTGAGGTGAGGTGGCTCCGTAGAGGAGCTTCCTTCATTTTGACCGACTGAGTTGGTTCCTTCTGTTCGGAGTCATGATATCGTTCACCTGGATGTTGAAAAAGTCCGCTTCGAGGTCGGACATGATTTCCTCGTGGAATTTTATGCAGCTCACGGGCTTTGAGGTTTCACCTGTCCATATCAGTCAGAGGAGAGTGGCGATCCTTGGGAGCGTACCGCTTCTGAAAGAGATTCTACACAAAATTCGATATCATTCGATGTTAGTCCGATATTATAATCAGGTAAAGAGGTTTAGATGTACCCCGAGCATCTCGTCCCGTGTGTTTGGAAAAGTTGGGCCATGCCGGGCCATCTGCTCAAAAGCCTGGTCATATTTGGAGGAGCCCTGATACTTCCCTCCGTCTTAAAAAATGCAGCAAAGCCTGACTGAGCGAGTTTTTCATCCAGGACTTCCAACAGACCTTGACTCTCCCGGAGTTCTGCTCAAAAATCACGACGTCGTGACCCGCGTTGCGAAGAACATATGCACAAGCCAGGCCCGACAGACCACCGCCAATGATGAGAAAGGTAAGCTTCAACGATGCTTGACGGTCGGTCGACATGGGAGGCTGGAGACAAAAGCGACGGGTGGGGGAAACGGCGGAGACCCTTTTTGCCTCAATGGAAGGGCCCCAACATGACGGCATGACGAAAAGCCAAAGATAGTTAAGGTTCGAGAGATGCCAAGGGCCGAACTGCGATGGACGCCGATAAGTCGAATATAAAAGCAGCGTGGATCAGACCACCTTACCCCAGAAAGGCTCCGTTTAATTTGAGGGATGTCTGATAAAGAATCGGCGGCGCGGTCAGCGCCGCGCTAGCGAAGGACGGTTGCGGGTCAACTTGGAAGGGTCAAGTTTGGAGGATTTGTGGAGGATCGAAAGGCCTTTTGCCAGAGGTTCTACTACTGTACCATTTCGACCGAGTGTTCATAGGGTGTCACGCGTCACCTCAAGTGTTCACTTTTCTGTGTTCATTTCTCGGCAATCACTTCAAAAGACCCATATATAGTAGTCCGGCGACTGCCGGAGCAAAATTTTGTGCAATTCTCAGCCTATTTGGTCGAGAAAAGTCTTGTGTCACTGTCACCGGTACCTCAAGTGTTCAGTTCAGAGGCCCGCGTCACGCGTCACCTGAACACTCGGTCGAAATGGTACAGTAATCCTTCAATATAATCATTTGGACTCCGTTTGCCAAGGATTCGAGACTTTGACTAGGCTGAACTCGCACTTTGGTGGGGATGAAGTGGCCGGTTGGCAGCCTCGGTTGAAATAAGTAACGGAATCAATCGGCAAACAACCGTAAGAGGAAACCAGCATATGATTCATTTCTCCGGCGGATCTCCGCGACGTTCACTCAGCGAGCCCTTATGTTTTGCAATCTTCGACCCTCTATTGAACACGGACCGACGCTCCGACAGACTTGTAATCCACCAGCACGGAGCCGCCGCAAGGACCCGGCGCCTTGCCACTTCAAGTCGTTCGTTTTTATTAACCTGGAAAACAAACCTGCTTCTCAAGCACCAAAATAACTCGCCGCGCGGTGCGGAATGCTATCAATCTCCAGGGATCTGGACGTTTTCGCGTGTCATTCTGGTATAAGTATAATGCCACAGCCCTGGACCCGGACGGATTTTTTCTTGAGACTTTATCCCCCTCAAAATGCTGCACTTCCTCAAGACACTTCTTTTGTTCAGCAAGTCCGATGTCGCTCCCATCCTTGCCCCTTCAGTACGCGAATCCCACATTTCCCAGGCCATTAGGCTGTTCTCATCACCCCTTCCGCAAGTTGGCGGTCGCAATGGTTCTCGCAGGCCCGACCGACCTCCCTGCATTCTTCACGGGCTTCCTCTGGCTCGAGCTCCATTTACTGACTTTTGAGGTATGCCGCAGAACTTGAGTTGATTCGCCGGCGTACTTACATGTGTACTAATCATAGATCAAGAATCAGGTAGGGCCGCTGAGCCTCATCATCCAGCGCCTCGTTGACCCAGGGCTGCCAGATAACCGGCCTGGAGGAAGACCGCCTCTCAAAGCCCGACCGCCCCATCGTCGCGGGGAGAATTTCCTCCGCGGCGGCTGAAATCTTGTACCTCTGCGTCGGCACCATCTCTGTGCTCTACAGCGTGTACCACCGTGTGCTCCTGTGCAGCGTCATATACATGGCCGCCATAATCTGCTACAACGAGGGCGGGATGTCGCGCAACTGGTTCCTCAAGTCTTTCCTCGGGTCGCTCGGATACGTGTGCTACTGCTGGGGCACCACCGTCATATTCGGTATATCCATTTCCTAGGTAGGCAAACCACCGCCTGCCCTGACCGCCAGCCGCAGACCACGGTAAACCGCTCTCGCGAATCTCCGTCCTCGCTGTCGCCATCAGCGGTCTCCTGCACACCACCACGGTACGTCTGTCCAAACAAGATTACAACCAGGATGCCCTAATAATCCATGCAGGGCCACGCGCAGGACTTCCGCGACCGCCCAGGCGATGCCGCGATCGGACGGAAGACCCTCCCGCTGCTCCTCCCCGCGCGCGTCGCGCGCTGGTCGCTCGCGCTCCTCATGTCCCTCTGGACAGTCGCGCTCATTCGCCTCTGGGCCCCCCCGCTCGCGGTCTCTGCCCTCCTCGCGCTCCTCTGTTGCACCTCCGCCGCGAAATTCATTCGCGACCATTCCGTGGAAGCGGATCGCAATTCCTACTGGTTCTACAACGTCCGTATTCGCACTCTTCATACCTCACCTTGCGCACTGACCTCCCCACAGATGTGGCTGATCACCGCTCATATGCTTCCCGTATTCGCCCGGATCGCCGCATGGAGAGTCATGGACCCGCATTCATTGTTCCTATAAGTTTCAGCTTTCATGCTCGTTTCATGTTCAAGTTCATGTTCCCCTCTCCCGTTGCTAGCTAGTAGTCGTGTCTAACAACCAATTGAATAATCAACCCACTGTCCTTATCCACACATGAAATCCACAACCCGTTCAACCCCTATAGATACAAGATACATTATGCCATGCCATCCATCAATCAAAGAGCGTAAAGTAAGGGCGCAAAAGGAGCCCAGCGCGGAAAGAAACTAGGGCTCCAACCATTTAGTTTCCGTTTGATGATCCGGCCAAATCAAACGGAAACGGTTATCAAACAGTTTAAAAACCGTTTAAAACTGTTTAAAATGGTTATTTTTCAATTATTTTTGGTGGGCGGAAGCTGCGATGTTTTGCACCGGGTTCTTCTGCATTGAGCTCTGCCAGCAGTACAGAGCATATTTATAGCTGACACCTTTGTAAAGGGAGGGGTTTTTAGCGTCACTCAAAGGTGGATGCTCAGGGGGAAGTAGAACATCAGTCACGTGACTATCTGCCCAATCAGGAAGAGCATGGCTCCGGCGCAGTGCGCACTGGTTCAGGGGCTACGGAGCTGAGTACAGCTCATTTGTTGCCCAGAAATGTTTCTGCACCTGGTTTCTCTTGTTACTTATCAGTGGAGCAAGCAGTCAAGTAAGATGGCTGAGGTGAGCAGAAATATAACTGTTTAAACCATTTGTTTACCGTTTGTTTACCGTTTGGACCCCCGGGCAAACAAAACGGAAATAGAAACGGTTATAACCGTTTTAAACTGTTTACAAACGGAAACGGTTGGAGCCCTAAAAGAAACCCAGCCAAATAAGATGAAGAAGTGTAGAGTAATGCGATCCGGACGTCGAAGCGTCCGCAGATAGTGTAAGCCGGGGTGCGATGCGATGCGATGCGAGGAGGAGGAGGAGGTAAATTATACTGACACGGTCCCACAATTGGAACAGCCAGTCTACTACGAAGACATCTGGTAACTGATTGTAGGCTAAATGGCTACCTGTCTTTACATAGAACACACGTACTACTAGAGGGGGGCGGAAAGACTAAGCATTCACTGATCTCCCTGACCTGCTGTGGCCACAGCAGGTAGGCCAGGCGGGTAAAACCTCGTGGGTAGCCAGCAGCAATTCCTTGCTGCTGACTTAACTCCCCGTCGACCAGGAAATCAGCAAAGACGTCGCCTCAACAGTCCCTCCAGGCCACGCATGCAGACTATCTACTAAACTACATAAAAAGGGGGGATTTGAGAAGATGGCAAGAAGAACGGGCCAGCCCTAGCCTGCGGTCAACTGCTCTTGATAGTTTTATGATTGGGAATCTTATCTTATCCTGATTCGGCTGATGTGAATGATATCACGCGGCATCAAGATATTCCCGGGCCGGAACCGGGTAGGGCAAGGGTTTGTGTGATGCGCTGGCGCGCCGCGACGCAAAATCCCCTCCCCACCCCACCTCGCTCCCAACCTCTGTATGTACTCGAGCGCTACTACTACTTGTAGATGCACACATACCCAGTGGCGGCCTAGGCCTGCCTCCGATGTACTCAGGCACCCATCCGGTGGCTTGCCACACCAGTGTCCCTGCAGTGGTCACTGGGCACGCACGACGCTGCACGACAGCGCCCTCGAGGTCTCGAGTCGACTTTGGGGCCCGCTGTCTATGCAGACGAAGCCCCGTCTATCGTAGATCCACCGAGGGGACACACCAAGCCAAAATCCGCTCTTTCATACTTTGATGATGATGGTTCTGGCTTAGTTGCGAGTATATGTTCCTGGTACCGGTTACGGGACCAGGTCTCAAACACGAATGGTCGGTCCTCCGATCGCTTGCTCGATCATCCCGGCCCGGTGTCCGGCCGTTTTTAATTAATTAAATAAGTCCTAAAGTAATCTAAAGATTGATGTCCTCCTGTCGTCACGCTCCTCAATCCTCACACCCGCGTAGCTAAGCAATAGATCCAGAAACAATTTTTTTTGACAGAGAGTGGCAGTAATAGCGACAGACTACTTAAACATTTCAGCAAAGCAATGAAAGCAACAAAGATCAAGAAAACCAAAGCTTGTTCCCGCTCCCATTGACAACCGTTCACCTACTAAGTAGTAGCACCTAGTTCCTGGAAAGACGTGTGATGCGGCGACAAACCGTTCGCAACGGTCGTCTGACCCCTCCTTGAATGGTCGTGATGGTGTGTCTGGCCCTATTCACCCCGTCTTTTTACATAATTACTCGCACCTTGCTAACCATGTTCAAAAAGTCCAGCATAAATATTGTGCTACACTACAAATAATTCTGTGTGGGTCTGAGCTCTGGAAATCTTGCCCGTCTTTGTGTCCAAGTGTTCATCCTTTGAATACAAGCAACAGAGATTCAATCTATCTTAGTTATTTCAACTTATTGTACATCAATTAGCCAGGGAGCCGTATAAAAAATGAGGTTCGTCATGAACGGGAGTCATCCTATTTATGAGGGAGAAAAAAGTGTAATCCAAATGGCATAGGATGGAGTGGATTCTGACTTGAAAAAATCATTTCAGCCCACACAGGTCCTAGTTGGCTCAATGTGACTCGGAGCTGGTTGACGCGACAGCGGCGACCAAGCGAACCTTTTGAGCCGGTGTCTTCTCTATTTTCTGCATGTCTGATCAAGTAAGTAATTGCTAGCTGGACCTACGTGAGCTTGCGAACGGCTAGGGTAAGTGTAAGATAAGGAAAGAGATAGACGAGATTCTGAGACTCACCTAAGGGACCTACGCATCCATTACGTCAGGCCCTGTTTGGGGGGTTATCTTGTACTAGTAATAACCCCCTTCGAGGCCCCGAGGAGGCGTGGAGGCGGCGGAGGGGTGTGCTTCTATTAGTCAACCAGTTATCTAATCTTGAGCCATCATATCAGGAGTCGCACGTGTACCAGCACCATTCTTGTTTTGCATCGGCCACCGTGGTGCGCGCCTACAAACGCTCTGCGTGCAATGCTAAGCTTGCCTCAACATCGGGGCCTGGAAGGCACTTCAGCAGCCCTGTGAAGAAGGGCCACTGGTGATTTATCTTCTCTTGATATCAGGGCTACAGAGCCAGAAAGTAATGCGGAAATGGATCTCTTGGCGCCTCCTGCGCCTCCTGCGCCTCCTGCGCCTCCTGTGTTTGGTGACCCCCTCCTATTTTAATTCCTGGGTGCACCACTATGGCCGACACATTCACAAATAGGCTAAACTCATCTTGGGAGGCCATTGTATTATGCTTGGAGGCGGTGTTGGCTGCATATCGGGAGGCCAATCATGGTTGAAAGCCTCATCTCTTTGCTGTCCTGCGCAGTTATGATCACTCTATGGCACCTTTGACGGCTCAATTGATGAATTTTTGGCGCCTTCAACGCCTCCTACAGCACCTACGGCGCCAACGACGCCACCTACGACGTTCATAGTTCCGAGAATTTCATGATAGACTAGTGTTGCCGCGACTTGGACTCGGGGGGTCCTAAGTCGACTTTTTGAGGTCGACTTGAGTTGAGTTGAGTCGAGTCACCGGCTCGACTTCATTTGACTTCGAGAGTCGGGAGAAGTCGACTCAGAGCCACTCAGGTCGACCTGAGTTCGGGATTTTTGGGACCGATTTTTAGCCTCATTAGACGCGATTAGAACAAGTTTTAACATTTTTTCTGACCGGATGTCACAGGTGTGACACACGTAACGCCTTCGTCACGATCGAGTTCGTTTGCTTTTTGGTCCAGTTTAACGGGCGAATTAGGTGTGGAAAATTATAGAAAAAATATGTAAGGGATTTGGAAAGCTCCCAATGTCTCTGATCCAGAAAAGAATGATGAGAACCTGGTGGGAGTGGAGATTATAAACCTTGATCCATCAGTTCTTGCACAATTTGATGAACTTCATCGTCTACAGTAGTGTACCTGGTGCGGTATACTCACAGCCATTTCTGAAAAAAATACCTTAGACTTGATCGACTCAAGTCGACTTGAGCAGCTCCGAGTGACTCGAGACCGACCGAGTCAAGTCAAGTCGAGTCAAACTTGGAGCGGAGTCGACTTATCAAGTCACGACTCGACTTTCCGAGTCGCGGCAACACTATGATAGACGGTGCACAATTGGTGCACGCCAGACACCTTCCACAAGATTAATTGATCTATGGCATCTTTGACGGCTCAATTGTTCAATCTTTGGCGCCTTCGACGCCTCCTAGAGCACCTACGGCGCCAACGGCGCCACCTACGACGTTCATAGTTCCGAGAATTTCATGATAGACGGTGCACAATTGGTGCACGCCAGACACCTTCCACAAGATTAATTGATCTATGGCATCTTTGACGGCTCAATTGTTCAATCTTTGGCGCCTTCAACGCCTCCCACAGCACCTACAGCGCCAACGGTGCCACCTACGGCACTGGTGATTCCAAGAATTCCAGTCATTTGAGATGATTGGTGGTGCATGCCAGTCACCTTCCACAAAATTAACCAATTTTATGGTGCCTTTGATGATTCCTACAGCACCTACCACACCTACAGCACCACCTACGGTGCCAGTGATTCTAGGAATAGATGGTAACTGGTGCACGCCAGCCACTGAAGATAGTGCTGCTGTGCATAGTGTACTCTCTGGAATGGTGGAATAGATGATAAATTTTCAGGGCCTTCACCCTCTTCCACCCCAATAGCAACTCCTCAATTTATTGACAGACCTTGTGTTTTGCTATTGCGAATCCAGTCCCCGCGGGTTCTATCCGCCGCTCAACATCCTCTTCACTTTGTTCTTGTGAGTCTGACACCATGGAGGACAGACTTGTTGAACAACCGGAGATAGTGTTCAGAGAGCGGATCAGTTGTATCCTCATCTTGAATGAAGGGGCCAGGAGGTTCAACTTCCAGCAATGAGGATCACTCTCATCAAGCACTCCAGGCTTTGTGAGAGCCTCCCAGAAAAATAGGTTGGACTCCAGGAGTGGGATTTGGCATGTTCGTTCAATCTCTGTATCTAGCGGTGGCAAGTGAAGGACTGTGTTGAAGGGGAGGGGGGGATGCTGAATCACTTATGTGATGTTTCAAGCCTTTCGGGATGTTTGCTTCACGCAGTGTGTGTGGTTTGTTCATGTGCACATCAGGGAAAACCTCCCGAGATAATCTGAGATAATTTTGCTGGAATTATCTTGCCTCATTTTAATCTGGTAAGATCTGCGATAATTTAGCGAACTTTGCAAGAACTTTGGTCAAATTCTTTCAACTTTGCGTGAACCCTGGTGAAGTTGCTCTCAACTTCTGTGTCCACTTTTTGGGAATGTGCCTGGAAGGACAGGTCTCACCTTTAAGGAGTGTAGCATCTTGAATGGATGTCTAGAATGTGTGGTATGCAATCGAAGGCACATATTCGGGCTTTCGGGCACGCTCGGAGGTAAGTCCGAAGGATCGTCAAACTGACAAGTCGTTCAAACTCCGCTAATGCCAAATAACACCCAACGAAAAAGTCGTACCATTCTTTTCATTCTTTCTCTCACCACCGTCTTTCCCCCCACTTCCGCAGCTGCGACGTCGCGTGCTTACCCTCTTCGTTGTCCCCCCTTCTCCCATCCGATTGCTCACCCCTCCTTCCTGTCCCGCGGCCTCCCTCCACCTCTGCAACGTCGCACTTTCCACGTCACCGCAAACAGCGAGCTTATCGGGCTGGAGTTCAAGACTCTAGACACTTCGATCAGTCGCTATACCACCTTGCAATCCGGGCAGACCTTTGTCTCAAGCCATGACCTTCTCCTCGATCACAATCAAACTATCGTTATCTGGCTCCCGGCGCACGCCCTCAAAGTCTCAACACTGCTATGATTCCATGCTATGCTTCTCAAGTCCCAAATGACCCTGATGACCCCGATGCTCCAATCCTCCCGCAAGCTGACCACCTGGCTGTGTCTGCTTCCGGCCAATGCCTTGCACTGACTTTTGCCTGTCCGTCCGCCCACCCGCACCCTGTGAGTATTCTCCCTCGTATATTCTCCCTCGTATATGACAAATGCTCACCTGGCCACAGGTCACGGCCGCGTACCTCCTGCTCGCCATCGCGCCACTCGTGAACGGGCTCGTCGCCGCCGCCGCGCCGCTCCTCGGACCTGTCGCTGAGCCGACGCCGCCCGTCTCGCCGTCTGCACCCTTTCAGGCCTTGCCCCCATCAGTCTTGGTGGGCTGTGATGTCATGTACGGGTCGTCGGGAGTTGTCCTCTAGTTCTTGTCATAGATAGTGTTGACAATAACATTCATTTTCGCTTTATTATGCTTCTAAGTGTACTGGAATACCAAGCAACCCTACTGAAATATGGCCGATAATTTGACTCAGAGTTGACTAGAAGTTGAGTAGAAGTTGGCCAGCTTTTTTTTGGGTAACATAATTTGACTAAACTTGATGAACTGTTGATAATGGACATAATTTGACATAATTCTGTTAGAATTATCTGAAATTACCTGGGGAGGGTTTTCCTGATGCATGCTATTTTACTGCTAGATGGGACTTGTCAATAACAGAGGCAATGTGGTGAGAGAATCTGCCTAGGGTAGCAGAGTATGTGCATTGATTTGCTTGCTTTGTGGAAGCCTTTTCAGCAGCAGTGAAATATTTGGTGCAGCGGCCCATGGAGAAGATTGTGTTTGAGGTCAAGAGTTCATGGTGTGCTAACTGAAACCTGTCAGGAGTCAGCGGACTTTTGTGCACTGCAATTTAAATTGGTCCAAAAAATGTGATTTAAATACAGGCAGTCCCGGGCATTGTGTCGGTCCAAGTTCCGGTCATCAGACCAGTGGCTAGATGGTATGGTTCTCTCACAACAAAAATAACAGATTCAACAAACCCTTATTCACTCTCTGATTGGTGGACTTTTCATGCTTTGATTACGTCCCACCTGCACCAGAGGTGATGGAGGCTGTGTCCCAAAGAGGCCTCGGAGGCGTGCGTAGGCGACGGAGGCGACAGAGGCGCTGATACATGACCTACTCACCATGCGGCCTCTCTGGTTTTTTGCTCTATCCCCTGAATTCTCACAGCGGGTGAGTTTTGGATGTGCTTTGCTCCTACAATCACTTAAGAAGGCTGTGTTCAGGACATGCAGGAGAAGTGCGGAGGTGGCAGAGGCGCTGTCACGTGGCCTCTCCTTTTTTGCTCTGTCTCCATTAGCACCATGGAACCTAGCAGCAAAGTAGTATCAACTGGGCTGTATGTGGCAAAGCACCCGTAGACTGAAGGTGAGCCCATCTGTGCCGCCAAAAAAGAGGTGGAAGACCGCCCCTCCACAGCCTTCACCGCCTCTGTCGCCTCCACAAACGTGTGCATGCAATGGACAATAATGTGGTGCCGCTCGTAAATCATTCTTGCTTGCTCACTGCGCCACCACTCAAGTCTGCTCTGCACACAGCCACCGATCCTGGTGTCAATTGGGAGCAGTGTCCAAGCAGGTCTGGCTTCAAGTGGCTGATACAAACTACTCAGATTCAGATGGAGAATACATCCCCCAAAAATGGTTTGCAGGACCAGTGTGAGCTTACACCTCCTCCAGATTGGCTCAAGACCTATGGGAGGCACAGCCTGGAGGGTGAGAACAGTGGTGTCTCTGCACCCTGGCACCGCTAAGCCAAGTTCCATGTTGCTGTACCCACGGTGGGCAGCAGTTCATCAGCAGTCTTGCCGGCTTCATTTTCAACCACCCGGCATCTTGCCTCTGTCCCACCGGCCGCCCATATTCTGCTTGCCATGCCTACTGCGCCTACAACGCCTACTGCGCTGCCTGTTCAGGCCAGGTTGCCCCCACCATGGTGGCACTGTTCCTTCCACAATTCACCGCTGCCGCTCCCACCCCCTGACCAGCCCATAATCACTGCTTCACCATGTGTTACTTCAGCAGACTTATGTTATACATAGCCTGGCAGTGTACAATTTGTTGCATTCAAATCCATTGGTTTTCCTCCTTCTTCGACGTCTCCTCTACCCCTCCTCCATATCTTGTAGCATTTCTTGGGTGCTACCATAGTTGACTGTATGCCTCTTCGATGTTGTGCTCGAGCAATTTCCGCCTTTTGTATATTCACACATTTTTTTGTAGCCTACATGGATGTGCTTCCTTGTTGTAGCCCCAAGATTGTACGGCTCGGAAATGATCAAAAATGTGTGGTAATGTGATTCTCTACGAAGAACGACTGTCAAGGCTGAAGGAAGACGCAGAGGCGGCGGAGGCATACGGTCAAGGGGTAACCGAAACCAAACCTTTGGCAGCAACCCCCCAAAACCTCCCATCAGGACCCCGTAACTCGCACCCACCACCACCACCTCTCGGAGTGATCCGACTCGCCTTATGTGGATGTTCCTCGGCTATGATGCTCGGTTAGTACAACGTGCCGGTCAAGTGCCGGCGGTTGGTCGCGCACAAATGTTGCTGCTGAACGTGTACATGGCACTCAAGCTCTGAAACCACAGCCATGGAGACAGTTCAAGTGTACCATTCGAGTTGAACAACTTCGGACCTCTGCATATCCTTTGTAGCAGAGAATTATAAGCATCCATGGCGCTTGATTTTCATATGACTCAACAAATTGCATTTATATGTCAGACAACGATACATAGAGCATTCAAAAGCCTTATTAACCACTTATTTGTGTTACCACTCGGTAGAGGGACGAGCGATAGTATAAAACCCAGTGTCCCGTCCGAAATAGGCCTTTCTCGGACCCCGTGTACCTATCACGTGCGCGGGGGGGTTGATATCCGGAATTCAGCTTTCGGTGACCCCTTGCATACGGTCAAAGCAACGGCTGGCACCGGCAGCATTCATTACCTAATAGAAGCACACCCCTCCGCCGCCTCCACGCCTCCTCGGGGCCTCGAAGGGGGTTATCACTAGTATGAGATAACCCCCCAAACAGGCCCTGACGTAATGGATGCGTAGGTCCCTTAGGTGCTGAGACTCGGACTTAACGGGGTCACGTGTCGTGCAAGTTACATCCGAGCGTGGCGTGAGTTTCCTGTCCGCCGCGTCAGTCTCGGAATCTCTTTCGTTGTCCCTCACCTCTATTCTCGGGTTTTTCGACCCCACCCACCGTCCCTTTTGGACATTTTAGGCGTGAACGCCTGGTATGCTTGGTCTCGTCTGCATTTCACGCAGACCACCGTATACTTGGTGTACTGGTATTGACGGTCGCCATCCAGAATGGCACTTGAATTTCAAGTGACCCCCGAGCACACTGAGTCTCGGCCCTCTTCTGGCCCAGCCGCAAAGCGGCCCGTCAATTCCATTGACAAAACACTCAGATTGATTATACGATCTGTTTATTATGATACTTCAGTATATATCTTGAACCGAGACTTCGTCGAAGTTCATAGCACGCAAGAAAATGCGACAGCTTGCCTTATCTGACATGTAGTACTAGCTGTCCTGAAGGAGGTACCAGGGGGTGCCCGGAGGGCCTTTGTATGGGTATGAACCAATGAATGTGTGAGTCCGATCTGCCAGTGCCAGTGGATATCCGGCGCACGGGATACGTGCTACGTGTTAACACGAGCCGTGGAACTACAGAGCCCGAGCTCATCAGAAACGTAGAACCAAAGGAAAATCAAGGGATACGCACAAGCTGGTTCTTCGGTCGGTCCCACTGCCACAGCGTGATATTCGGGTCTGACGAGCCGCATTATTATCGCGATCGAGAAAAATAATAATAGAGAACTCACTCGAATACGCCTCGAGATGATTATTTATGTAGTCTGTTGTGGGGAAGTCCGGCGGGTTGCACCCGATATTCTGCTCCCCATCCGCGAACGACGCGAACTGCGCGGACTGCGAGACCACCTGGCCCACGCCAGTTTCCTTGTCCTTCTCTACCTCGAGGACGTCGATCTCGGGCGCGCCGCGACCCACAGTGACGTCCGAACAGGCGCTGGAGTAGGGTAAGTATGGTAAAATCGATGCGAGGAGAAGACGCACGAGAGCTTCTGCCCCCTCAGCCAGCTCAGCTCGAAGTTGTACTTGGATTGGCTGGCATCCGAGTGTAAGGCAGCACTAGGACCGAGGCCGTCGGCGTTAGTTTGGTTAGGGAAGGTGCCTACAGTACGTCGCAGGAGCTGTACGTGTACGGCCAGGTACCGTCGGTGGTGGCGGTATAGCCCGGGCGGGCAAGGTTGCCCATCGTCCACGCACCAGGCCAGTAGCCCTGTGTGTTGGCATCTGGACCCGGGAACACTATCGCGGCCTCGATGTAGCCGCGTGTGAAGCAGAACTTGTTCCAGGACTGCAACATACCGCTGCGTCAGCTGGTGATTATCGGCCACCGTGAACGGCGCCGTAGAGCCTAGAATTGAGCTTTAAAAAGAGCAATACATTTAGTTATATTGGGGCAAACATACCCGCCGGACTCCGCCCAGGCGTATAGTGTGTGGCCGTCGAGTCCATGGTAATGACGAGATGGCCATCGCGGGTAACGACTTGAGAAGGGTCGTACAACGGCTTCCCATACAGTGTCCTCGCACGTGGCATTGCAAACGTGTTCAGAACGAGGAAACGAGCGAGGAAGTTTGTCAAGAGAGACTACGCTCACCCGTGTGTTCGTAAGGTCAAATCGCATCTGCGCTAATAGGTTATGGGCCCCTGGCCCTAGCTTATAATCAACCAGAAGATCCAGCGACACTTTCCTGTCTATTTCACTCAGCCCCGACAATCTTGTAGACTCTTGTAACAGAGATATACTCAACCAGATCTAATCCTACCATGTCTGAAACACACATCTACCCGCATTGAGCTCTTCAACGAGGAGAATTGTATGCCATGGAAGCGTCGCATATATGCGATACTCCGAGACAACGAACTTGAGGGTTACGTTGATGGCTCCGAGGCGTATCCGACGGTCGTTGACCCTACGGCGCCTACTGCAAGCGAGACGAAGGCGATTAAAGCATGGAATAAAGGAGATGGAAAGGCAATGAGCAAAATTGAGCTCGCCTTGGGAAATTCCCAGATGGTTCATATTGCGGGAGCAGCAACGGCGGCCCAGATGTGGGCACAATTATGCACTGTGAAACAAGCGAGAGGTCAGCTGGGGATCATGTCGTATCGGCGGAGACTGTACCGCACGATTGCCGATGAAGGCAGCGACATTGCAGCTCATATCACGGAGTTGCGCTCTATTCAGGAGCATCTGCACACTATGAGTAGCCTGCTATCAGACCAGGAGTTCCTTATTGCGTTGATTACCTCTCTCCCAGAATCCTGGGATCAATTCACGAGCTCGTACCTTGCGGCGAATAATGGTAAGCTTACAAGCAACCCATCGCCAATGAGTACCTTACCTGGAGGGCCTGCGAGCCCCGTCACAATGAGTTCACATGAACTGGTAGCCCTCATTCTTGAGGAGCATCGACGCAGGAAAGAGAAAGCCGGATAAACAGGGACGGGATCATCAGCACTTTACGGAAGGAACCAGAGTACTCACCAGCACAGCAAGTCCTCGAACACCAACAGTGATGGATGTTTCAACTGCGGAAAGGATGGCCACATGGCCAAGGACTGCTGGAGCAAGGGCGGAGGCAAAGAAGGCCAAGGCCCGAAGAATCAAAGTGGAAACAAGGGCAAGAAAGGTAAGTGGAACAGTGGAAAGAACAAGGGAAATTCAGCTAACTTAGGTAGCGAACAGGCTCCCAAGGATTCCGAACCACAATCCGCCTTCATGGCGCTCCACTCCAATGACCCTCACTTCGATTCGCGTCTACGAGAGACGCGTGGCTTGCCGATTCCGGCTGCACGGTTCCATATCGCTAACAACCGGGATATCTTCACGGATTATACACCCCTTCAAGTTGACGGCGAAACCATCAATGTACTGGGCGACAATGTTGTTAAAGCTCACGGACGTGGCACTGTGACCCTCGAGAGCCATATTAATGGTCAAAAGGGGACAGTTAAACTATACAACACATTGTACGCACCACCGGCAGCTGTGAACAATTTATTGTCCGTTGCGCGTATAGACGACGCAGGCGGAGCAGCCAAATTTCAGAATAGCAAGGCAAAGGTCCGCGATAGAGATGGACCGCTCGTCTTGCAAGGCAAGAAGAAATTCCGACTTTACTGGCTGGACGATGTCAGCGCAGTGAAAGTCAGGAACCGAGCCAACGTAGGGATTTCGGAGGAGCTTGACCCAAATAGCTGGGCAGCATGGCATCGCCGATATGGTCATGTATCTAATTCAGCAGTAGAACTCCTTGTCAAAAATCAATCGGTGGAAGGACTCACCATTGATCCCGAGAGTAGATCCAAAGAGGACTGCGAATCGTGCATCCAAGCAAAGATGCATCGCCAGCCATTTCCGCATAAAGCCCGCCGACGATCTGAGAATCCCGGCGAGGTTATCCACAGTGACCTTTGGGGTCCTGCACGCACACGTTCAACCGAGGGAAATTATTATTATATTTCCTTTACCGATGATGCTAGCCGCAGAATGACAGTTTTGTTCATGCGCACCAAGGACCAGGCAAAACCAGAGTTATTGAGCACATCGAGTGGTTGGAACGGCAGTATGGCTATCAGCCAAAGTGGATTCGCATCGACGAGGGAC
>JARJCN010000192.1:0-25626 GCA_029282135.1 Mycena belliarum
ACTGCGTCGCACACTGAAGTACATACCCCGTAGCTCGTTTGCAGTTTCAAAAAAGCGGCGGGCTTGGTTTTGAAGGCTGTTAGAGTCGACATCTAACGTCAACTGTCAGGATGAAGAGCATGAATAATAGATAACAGACGTACTGCTCGATCGAGCTCAAACAAGGGTCGAGTACGGCACCGGGCTTTGACTTTGAAGGCCGTTGGAAGTGGTAGCTATTGGTTCAAGTCGGTCGATTGAAGACTCGATAGATAGAGCACATACCGAACGAGTACTTGTTTGAAGTCAAACAAGGGTGTGCGGCGAAGCGCCGGGCTTCGACTTCGAAGGGCATTCGAACCCAACTCTGATAGTAAATGTTAGAACAAAACGCGAGGGATGATACCAAACGCACCCTTGACTCGTTTGAAGTCCGAAAAGGGGCAAGGCGAGCGCCGAGCTTCAAACTTGAAGGCCATAGAACCGAAATCTAATGTTCAAAGTCAGAATGAGAGTCGATACATTTATAAGCAGACGCACCATTAACAGCTTCGGTAATCCTGAATAAGGCCAGGAATACTGACAGCCTTGAGGTCAGTATGAAATCTAAGGGCCCAAGTCAGACTCAGGGAAGATGGGAGAAGTTTAAAGTAGCAGGCGCACCATAATTTCGATAGAAATCTGGGGGTTGCGGCGCAGCGTCGATTCGGCAGCGCTCCAGAGCGCAGCCATTAGCTCGTTCGAAGCCAGGCATCGGCTGAAAGGCCAGCGCAGGGCTTTGGGTTTGAAGGTTCGTAAAATCGGAATCTGTTAGAAAGGGTCAGAATGAAGGGCTTGGTAGATAGACAGTGGACGCACCGTTGATGTTACACTGCTGACTTCACTGATACCCAACGAAAACGCCCGCTATTGACCAGCTTTGCGGCAGAATCGAGATCTAAGGGCTAGGAGTCAGAATAGGCAGATTAGCAATAGAAAGCGGACGTACTCGAGCGATAACTTCGATAGAACGGGGTTTGTGAGGCAGAGGCAAGCGGTCGTTCTCCGGAGCAAGGCCGTCGACTGCTTTGAAGCCAAACAAGGAAGCGCCGGGCTTCAAACTGAAAGGTTCGTAGCCTCGAAATTTATGTTGAACGAACGTCTCAATAGATAGATAGTAGACACACCGTTAAAGTTATACCGATGGCTTCACTGATAGCCAACGAAGTCGCTCGTTGTTGACCGGATGTAGGGCTGAATCTAAATCTAAGGGCCATAGTCAGTATAGCGAGGGCATCGATAAGTAGAGATCGTACGGGAGCGATAGTTTTGATAGAATTCCGGGGGTCGCTGGGCAGCGGCAAGTGGCGAAGCCTTTGACTGGTTTGTAGTCAAAGAAGGCAGCGCCGGGCGTCTAAACGAAGGCTCGTGGACTCGAAATCTGACAGTCAAGTCAGAATGAAGGATCCAATGGATGATTTGTAGACGCACCATTAATGTAGCCTGATAAAGTCCGTTATTGACCAGCTTTGGGATTGAATCGAAAGCTAAGGGCCCGAAGTCAAAAAAAGTGGAGATAAGACAGTAGCGGACGTACCAGGGCAGTGGAATCGCGATAATCTCGATAGGATGAGCGGATCGAGGCGGATCGATGCGCGCGCCGGCAGTACTCGGGACTGCAGCGGGAGATTCCCCAGGAAGAGGGCGCGCTGGAAAGGGCAGTGAGATGTGAGGCATCGGAGGTAGTCATACCGGTGGGGAGGGCGGGGGCGGGGGAGTTCGGGGTAGGGGTGGGTCCGAAGTGCGGCGGAGCGGCGGCCGTGTTGCGGCCGCGCTCGCATGCGCACACCAAGCCGTTCGGGACGAGGGTGTTGCGCCGGCGAGGGGAGCTGCGCTCCGGGGAGCCGTGGGATCGAGCAAGTCGGGCAGTGCTGACGGCGGCGGCTAGCGATCGGCAGCGCGAGAATTTGGCGAGAATATTGATCTGTAAAAAATGAGAGCAGAGAGTCCTGCAAGCCAGCCACGTACGGATTGTGCGAACATCCCGCCGGGTGCGAATTCATCGAGATCCGTCGTGGTCTACCCGCGACTCCGAGTGCTGGCGGCAGAGATCGGCGACGTGACGTGGGTGAATCTGGGAAGAGTGAGAGCAAGGATGCGGGAGCGCAGCACATAGAGCACGCGCCGATGGTCCCAGCATCAAATCCCGCGCCCCGGGTGCGGACAGTGCCGCCGAGCGATACCGAAATCGAGTGGCTCGGAACGCAAAGGCTACGAAACGGTCAGAAAAAGAGACACGGGAGGTCTGAAACGTACGAGAGATGATAGGTGTCGACAAGGACCCGATCCCGAGGCGCGGCGAGCAGCATCCCGACTGCGATGCGCCGCCAACGTCGAGTGGCTCCCCTCGTCATCGAACCAACTCGATGCCCACGGCGGCGGTGAGAGCGCCGAGGGCATGCTAGACGGTGGCGAGAGGAAGCTGAAAGGCGCACAAGACGTTGTGGCAGCTGAGGTGAAGTGGGCGGTGGGTGGTTGAGTGAAGGAGAGCGGGGTTTGCCCCAGTTCTTATAGACGTCGAGCGGCCCAGAAATCTAGCGGGCTGTGTCGCTTAAGTTAGATTAAAGATAGGCATCGCATTGAGACGCACCTGAGAAGCAAGAATAGGTTCTGCAAGCGAGTTCACCGCAGATCCCTGAATCCACCCTCGTCGTCCGCTGCTTCTCCGCACGCAGAATGGAAGCGGGGAACTCGTTCGAGTACAGGAATAGATTACGCTCCCGAGTTTGCGGGCGATCCGGGGCCAAGACGCCCCCACACCCGATTATTTTGGACCTTGTCCAAAACGAACCATGCACCGTATTGCGAGTTGTGCAACTGCGAGGGCGCAGATTTTTGTCGGAGGCGCAAGGCGGAGTCTACTCGTAGCCTGCGCACCATGTACGGGCGGCGGAGGCGGGCTATACCGCCCATGATACCGGGGGTACTGCTAGAGGGGTCAAAGTCAGTTCCAGGGTGAAGCAGAGACCGCAGCGACGCACCGCGCAGATCCGCAATAGCCCCACAGTATCCGATCGCATAAAAGCTGTCGATCAAAGGCTCAAGTCGAGCCCGTCTCGGTAGAAGATCGAATATATGCGTATTTCGTCTTTTCGAGTTCGCCGCTTCTTGCTCGCATCCAATAGGCTCTGCGTAGCGGATGCACTGCGGAAGAAGTATTTTGAGGGATTTGCGCTGTATAAATAGTCTGATAACGCACCTAGGGCCAGCGGTAAGCTCGGATGTCGTTCTGCACCCGATTGAATTCGTGCCCGTTGGGGCCGTCGGAGAGCGGAAATGAAGGCCTGGGCGTGCGTATTGAGTAGCCCCACTAATCTGGTTCGAAGGCGGAAGTCCTGCGGGCCGGGACTTTCGGGAGGCGAAAATTCGAGGTGGTGGTTGAGAGCAAGTGACGGGGTTTCCCAATTAGGTCGGCTGGCGTCAACGGACTCCGGTCCGCGCCTTCGATTGACAGGTGGCGATGACGCTTAGCGCGGATCGGCGCCATCTTGACCAAAAAAAATTGGCGCGCCTCCCGCCGCTCGGCGCTGCCGGGGCGCGCCGGCCCGCGCTGTGCGCCGCACATCCCGAGCGCTCTGGGGCTGCCCCAGGGCCCAGTCGTGCTCGCTGTGCACCGAGACAAGTCTATTTTTGTCCCGCGCGGCAATCTGCGGTCTGGGGATCGCATCTCGCGAGACCTCGCCGCTGTGCTCGCACATCGCCGGATGCACCTTTCACTGGGGCTTCTTTTCTCATTCAGCAACCAGGGGTGCCCATTCAAAGGCAAATTTATTAATACTTGGCCCCAGAAGCCCAGAAATGATTGTGTTGTGCCGATCTCATCCAGTTTGCTCATCGTTCATTTGAACCTTACCCTTCAGTAATTTACCTATAGATATTTCAATTGTGTTCAAATTTATTTACTCTGAAGTATCCCATTTTCATTTTTCAACCTCACATACAACATGAAGTAAGTTCAATAAATTGTGCAGCAGAATCTTCAACATGATTATTGCAGATCCATCGAGCCGGTAGCGGCCGATGAGCCCCGCTGGCTGAGTAAAGAGCAAGGACAAAGGGCAGCGCAAGTTCGCCGATCAAATCCTAAGCGAGGGGAATTGGTGCGGCTGAACAACAAAAATAGATATTGTTGACTGTTTCAACCTTGTGGGAATTGTTGGCCGCCAAACCAACACAACACATTCCTCCTTCTTGCCTTATACTACGACCTTTGCCCTCGATTCGTCTGCCCCGTGAACTGCCCGCCAACTGCCCCGCTCTCTCAACTGGCATCATCACAGCATTCCTCAGCACTGCCAGTGTTTTGGGAACCCCACCAGACTCCAAGCTGTTGCTCAAGACTCCAAGTTGAAGCTCGAGGTTCGTGTACAAGGTTGTACACAGTTACTTGCAGTCCTCGTACGTCGCCGTCCTGCACGCACCACAGTCCACCCATCTCGTCGATAACCCTTCGGGCATCCGAGCCAGCTCATCAATCATGTCAAAAGTGGCTCGTCGCCGCTTTCGGCCGAAACCAACACCGGGTCGCCATCAGTCCGAATGCGCCGTACCTTTGGTTCGCGCCCCGGTCCCACTGGCTCCCTGCTGCTGGAAGGTTTTCCGCGCCCGCGCTCTCCCCGGTACCCACGCAACATGCCGGCAAGGATGTAGATTCTTTTATTCTTTCGGTGAGTTGAGGCTGGGTAAGCTGCTTCCATTCCGCATTTTTTATCCTGCTCACCCTCCCCAGGCTCATGCACACACACTCGTTGCCACATCAAGCCTCCTGCTTTTGTTCACTGGCACGGGCACCACTAAGTACTTGCAATTCCACATGCATACTAGCGGGCGGCAAGTTTTTTGTATCATTTTTGGTTCTCTCCCGCAAGCGTGCCCGGTCTCCACGTGGTTACGCAGGCTCCTGTCCCGCGTGGGCACGCTTTCGGTCTCGGGCGATCGCGCTCCGGGAGCGGCGCGATGCGCCGTGAAGACCTGTGGCGTGCCCGCCACTTACGGCAATGTCAGGTAAGCCCCGACATCCCTTTTTTGCTCCCGGACTCACCCCGTGTCTAGCTCCTTGCGCTCGCATCGTTGCCGCCGCGCCATTCCGATCCAGAACGAGGCTATCCCGCCATCAAGCGCGCCCCACCGCCTCGGTAATTTTTTAATCATCCTCACACAAACCTTTAGCTTATTCATTAGCATTTCAGGCATCTCCCGACATGTCGGTGCCGCGCCGCCGTCCGACTTGGTTTTCCGCGATCCCGCCACCGCGTCGATGCGCCCGCTGCTGATTCAAGGCTTGGCACACGTCGGCACCGCGCAAACTCCCAATTCATCACCAACATTATGCGTGCAACATCCCCTCACTTCCCCCCCGGGGTTCTAATTCGGTTTTTTCTGCTCACGCAACCTCTACGATGCCCTCGGCGCGCTGTCCCCGCCCCGAATCGCTTATTCGTTTTTCGGCGATCCTGCCACTGCTGCGAGGTGCTGAACATCCCGACGCCGCCCCGAAGATTTGTTTTCGATTTTTGGTGCCGTGATGCGCCGTGCCACCCTCGCCACCCAGTCCACTTAAGATTCAGCCCCGCCGTGGTGCGCCAGACACCCCGCCGCGGCCCCGAACTCTTGTCAATTTTGGCGCTCCCGCATCCGCTGTGTGTAAGTCCGTTCCCGTACACGTCAACTTGTACTGACCTCGTCTTTAGTGGAACAGGTGCTTGCTTGCACGGATCTGCGCCGCCGCCGCCGTGATTCTTCAATTTTCGGTGTTCCGGCGATGCCCCCGGCGTGTGTGTGCTGCGTTCTGGGTCGGGTTTTCAACGCGCTCCCGCCACTGCTGTTGCCCTGACAGTTTGCCTCAAGATTCCCTCGCCGCCACACATTCCCGACTCGGATTTCGGCCACTGCGGTGCTGCACCGCCCCCTTATCTCTTCTTTACTCGATTTCTGGCGCTCCCGCCACTGCCCCTCTCCCACGTCTCAACTCAATTTTCAAATCCCGACGCACTCCAAATTTTCGAGTCAATTTTCGGTGATTCCCGCCACCCCGCCATCAATGCTCCTCGCGCCCCCCATTCCAATTCGAGTTTTTGCCGGCCCACTGCTGTGTGGGTGTGCATCAGCGGGGGCCCCCGGAGTTATTTTTTCGATTTTTTGGTGGCCCGCGAGCGGCCTGATGTGCCCGATGTGCCAGCACTTCCAAGATTTGATGTCCCCGCCACTGCTGCTCCTTTTTGTTGCTTCACACGTAAGTTTAACCCGCTTGCCGCTTGTATCCCACTAAAGCCAATCCTCGGTCCTGAAGTCCCCCCACCTTGATTTTTCGATTTTCGGTGCTTTCCGCGAGTGTGTCATTACGATGCGCCCCGAGCCGCTCGGTATATGCACCCCCCCCGGCGATCTCGGGCGGGCTCGTTTTGTGTGTGTGTGCTTCGATTTTCATGAGTCCTAACCCTAATCGTTGCCAGTCTGACAAGTTCCCAGCAAGCGCTCGTTGCTCGTGCTCCCATTCGGTGAGCTTGATTGGATTTTAACCCATATTCACCGCAGTTCCTGATTTTGCATGGTACGTTCCTAACCCTAGAAATCAGAATTTACTGACAACAACACCCGCGCGCCCCAAGGCACCGATTGCCGAATTTATATCGGGAGATTTTTGTGAGATTCCCCAGATACAAATCTTAGATTCCACGATGTCCATGTACGCTCCCTTTTGCTGAACGCCTGCCGACCTCGGGACGGGGAGATTATCGGCAAATTTCTAAAAATAGAATATTCACTTGACAATCAAAAAATTCAAAAGCTTAAACAGTGCTAAGTTGGGAGAGAAGTCATAGAACGCGGCATGGGCGCTGCGAACAGGGAGAGAAGTGGGGCGCGTAGAGGGACGTGTTTATGACAAGGTAGATGACGCGGGACGCGTGACGGTGACACGATGACGCGCATCACACGGCACATCACCAAGACGACGACAACGATGAACTTTTGCACTCGAACCTGCACCAGCAGACATGAACGGCGTCTCGTAGCGTCCATGCACGCTATGCAGGTACCCCACTCCAGCAAACAATACTGGTCTCCCGGGAGTATCTCAGTTCCGTAATCAGCCGTGACCCACCCCAATCATCCCCTCAAGCTAAGGACTACCTCAGCACCTCCTCACGCGCGGCGTGCCCTGCCTCCGCCGCGCGACGTCGCTCGCGTACACCGACGCGGACGAGGACGCCGAGCGCCTGCTTGTCGTTCTGGCGACTCGACGGGCGCGGACGAGTGGTCGAGACCACGCCGGCCGCAAGTCCAAGCAGGACGCCGCCAATCCGGGCCAGATCGACGACATTCCGACCTGGACGGCCCGGCGGACGACGCGCTGGGCAGGGCGTCGGCGCGCTCGCCCTCGGCGCGGACGCTGCTGGCCGAGACGCCTGATCTAGACGATATCCCTGATATGGAGGAGGACGGGCTGGAGGAGGGGGAGGGACGAGGCGACGGCCGCGCCCAAAGCCACGCCCGGGCGTCATTGACGCTAGGTGCGTTCCATCCCCTCCTCCCAGATACGTCTAACTCCGTGCAGCCAAGTAGAGGTCGCCAACGGCAAACCTGCTCCAAGTGCGGACGTACGATGTCATGATCACCTACGACAAGTACTACCAGACGCCGCGCATCTGGCTGATCGTCTACGACGAGGTCGGTTGCCTTCCCTTCCCTATTATACCTCCCTCAACGCTCCCCCGCAGAACCGCACGCCGCTGACGCCGCCGCAAATCTTCCAAGACATCTCCGCGGACCACGCGCTCAAGACCGTCACCATCGAGGCGTTCCCGCACTCCGCGTCGCTGCAGGCCGCGTCCGTGCACCCCTGCAAGCACGCGAGCGTCATGAAGAAGGTCATCGAGCGCATGAACACCAGCGTCGTCGAGGAGCAGCTCGCGCAGCGCAAGTCCGCCGTCCGCGAAGGACAAGAAGAAGTGGTTTGGGCGCAAGGTCAGCGGCACTGGAAGGACGACAAGGGGAAGGAGGACAAGGGCGAGGAGGAGGAGGTCGAGGGCATGCGCGTCGACTTCTACCTTGTCGTGTTCCTCAAGTTCATCGCCTCGATCGTCCCCACCATCGAGGTCGACTCGACGGCGTCGTTCTGAGCGCGCGCGGAGTTATACCCAGAAGAAATGTAACCTGTACCATGCATTGCTCATCTACTTAGAATATGCCAGCGCAGTTCACACGTGAAACCGATACATTAACGATAGCAAAGTAAAACAAGAAGAGTGTAAACTCAGACTGCAACTTGTCCCTCATCCGCCTTCTTGCTCCTACTTTCAACCTCCTACTGCCAGTCCCTCTCCTCCTTCCTGCTTATACTTCATACCAGCCGCGTTACTGAAGCCGGCGATAACCCAGGTCAGCGGCGGAAGGCCTGCTGCCAAGCGGCTTCCTCCTCCCTCTCGACGTTCGGCGCCGCCCTCGAAGTTCCCGCCGCCGTCCTCGGGTGCGTCCCCGTGCAGGACGACCTATCCGCGCTGCGGCCTGCACTTCCAGAGAACAACGGATGAGTTGGCGGGGCTCAAGAACTTCGATATGTACGTCCCTTTCCTCTCTTCCCCCCATCCCTCTCCCCCTCCACCCTTGTCCTCCCTTCCCCTCCCTCCGCAAACCCAAACTCCGCGAGGGCGCGTTGAGCTGACGTGGGTACCAAACAGCGCGGAGGCGCTGCTCGCGTACGAGAGGCCGTTCGTCACGCGTCAAGCCCCGTCTCCGCCCTCGTGTCCGCACGCCGCCCTGCGCAAGTCCATGCCGCCGCGTCCGCAGGTCCACGCACGCTACGTACGCCCTCGGCCACGCGCTACGTTCGACCCCCGCCTACATCTCCTACTAGCGCATCCAGCCCCGTCCGTCGCCCGTACCCACCTGGCTCCCGCGCGCATCTTCTACGCGCCCCCACTCTCCCGCTCCCGCGCTCCCCACGCGCGAACGTGTACGCCGTCGTACGGCCGTCCTCGCACGGCCCGTCCCCGCCCTCGAACTCGCACGCCGCCCCGCGCCGAGCTCCCCTCCGTCGCCGCCCCTCGTCGCAAGCTACGATGCCTGTGCCGTAGCTGCGCGATCGTCTGATTCCGCGCGGAGGCCCCCGCCCGCTCTTGTCCTCCGCGCCCGCCCGCTGCTGCCGTCCACGCCGCTCCACCCGCCCCGCAACCCCCCCGTGCCTGGCCGACTCCCCTCCCCGCCGCGCTGCGCCGCTCCAAGCAAGCGCGCACGCCGTCCGCTCGCCTTCGCGTGCCCCTCCGCGGCCGAGCCGCCCTGTCGCCGCCACATGCGGCACGCACAGAGGCGCTCGCGATTGCGCGGCCGTCGTGTACGTGCCGCATGCGGCGCCGCCGTGTGCCCGCCTTTCTCTTACCCCCCCGAGCCCCACCCGCGCCACCGCGCTCCTCGATCCAACTCCGCGCCGGCGCATCCGCTTCCACCCACAGCCGAAACGAGCCAGATGCGCGCGCCGGCGCCGAATCCGCCGCCGCTGTGAGCCAGGGCCCTAGCCGCCACTTAGCGCGTAACGCGCTCGCTGCGCAGGCGCCGAGCTCCCACGGCCTCGGGGGCGGCCGGCGTGGGTCCGGCGTACGAGCACGCGCACGCGCATTGATGCGCTGCCGACTTTGGGCGCGGGCGTGCCCGCCCACGAGTCGCGCGGGAAGGTCCGAGCCGCTCGACGCTCTCCGCAAACGTGCACGGAGCAGCCCGGACCGCGCTCGGCGCTGCGAAGCCACGATCAGCACCAAGACACGTAGCGCTTAAAGAGCGCAACTCACCAGGTCGCGCGGGTCCGGACTTGCGCGTGGAGGAGGGAACGTCGGGGGCGCTCGGATGCGCAGCGCCGGGAGAGTCCGCCTAGCACCGCCGACTTTACGTCCGCAGCGGGAGTCGCTCGTGTGCTCGGGCGCTCGAAGCACCGCAGCGCGCGACTCAGCTTGATGGGATGCGCCCGCCCGTGGCCCATGTGCCCGAAGCGCGCCGGGACGGGGGAAGCGCCCGAACGCGCTGTTTTGCGGCTTTCCCCCGTGGACGTTATTGTTGAGGTCGGCGGGTTTGAGCAGGAATCGGGAGCGGCTGCAAGTACGCAAGGCGCCGCTGCGACGACTTTAGTCAAAGAACAAGAAACAAAGGTTGACTTACCGCTCGATGCCGCGGCGGCGCTGCGCGCCAACTCGTTTGGCGAGGGCGGGCGGTGGGACGTCTTGCGGCAGCGGCGGCGAGCGCCCGCACGGAGATGCTGTAAACAGATCAGCGGCTGTACGCCTGGGTTTGAAAATGAAACTCACTTGCGTTTACCTGAGAGTTTGGGCTTGGGACAACTTGAAGCGCCGTGTGGTCCTGAGTTGAGCAAAGGATTTTGGGCTTGACCAGCCCAGTCTGCGCCGCGGCTGATGCTTAAGTCGGATCCGACATCGAACGGAGGCGGCGCGCGCTTCGGGTGCTGCTACAAGTTGAAGTAAGCATTTAAAGTCGAGCGGCTCGGCGGTTTTTAGAAGATGAATTGCTCACTCTGCTATACTGCGTACAGACTGCTTGACAGACGGGTAGTAGCCGTAGACGGGGAGATCTGCGAGAGCTTGAACAAAAGAAAAATGAAGAACGGTCCGACTTACAGTGTTCGTGCGCCGAGTCCGATGGATGCAGGACATGTGGGCCTAGATTTGAATAGTTTGAGCGAAAGGCATTGTAAGGGTTCAACCGGGGTAGCTTACCTTGAACGACTTCAGTCGTGGTTCAAGTTGGACTTGAAAGTCAAGTAATAGATATCATACCTGTAAGTGAAAGAAACTTATGGTACCTCCAACCGAGGCCCATAGCTAAGGCCGACTCGCGCTTCAAGTCAACCATCGTAAGCCTACGTTGTAGTTGAAGTCAACAGTTGAGCCGACTTGCGTTCACTGGGACTTACCTCGACCATAGTTTTGGTGTTGTAGCTGTCTCGGGACACTCGGGCATAGTCTCGCCCATGTTCGAGCGCAAAATCTGGCCAAAAAATGGGGTCAGCGCGAGCTGATTTGGATGTCAGTACACTTGACCTTCAATAGGGAGCTGTTCAAGGTCCTCGCGCACACATCTAGTTAATCAGATCAGTTGAAGGCGGGCTAGATTAGATTAGAACGAACATACCTTGTCGTCTCGCCCTCAGTGTTCGAGCTCGGGGCCTAGGAGCTGAGCATGAACCGGCCTTGAACAAGGAGCCGTTCAAAAGTCCTCGCGCTCGGTTGATACAACAGCTAAGCAAGTCAGTGAAAGTGGGTTGGATTAGGATAGAACGAACCTACGTTGCCCGAGTCTGGAGTCTCGGGTCCTTGCGCTCGGCTCACACATGATCTAACTAAGCAAGCTAGTCTAAAGTAAACTGAACTAGATGAGAAGGAACTGGTGCCCAGTTAACACAGATCCAAGCAAGTTAGTTGAAAGTCAAGTCGGATTGGAATAGAGCGAGCTTACCTAGCGTAGTGTACAGCGACCTACCGCTGCCTAGTCAAGACCTACCAATGTCCCGTTTGAAGTCAATGAAGACTGAGCTTAAGATTTGAAGATCGTGAAAGTTGAGGTCTAATGGTTTGAGTCAGAACGAAGACTGCGTCGCACACTGAAGTACATACCCCGTAGCTCGTTTGCAGTTTCAAAAAAGCGGCGGGCTTGGTTTTGAAGGCTGTTAGAGTCGACATCTAACGTCAACTGTCAGGATGAAGAGCATGAATAATAGATAACAGACGTACTGCTCGATCGAGCTCAAACAAGGGTCGAGTACGGCACCGGGCTTTGACTTTGAAGGCCGTTGGAAGTGGTAGCTATTGGTTCAAGTCGGTCGATTGAAGACTCGATAGATAGAGCACATACCGAACGAGTACTTGTTTGAAGTCAAACAAGGGTGTGCGGCGAAGCGCCGGGCTTCGACTTCGAAGGGCATTCGAACCCAACTCTGATAGTAAATGTTAGAACAAAACGCGAGGGATGATACCAAACGCACCCTTGACTCGTTTGAAGTCCGAAAAGGGGCAAGGCGAGCGCCGAGCTTCAAACTTGAAGGCCATAGAACCGAAATCTAATGTTCAAAGTCAGAATGAGAGTCGATACATTTATAAGCAGACGCACCATTAACAGCTTCGGTAATCCTGAATAAGGCCAGGAATACTGACAGCCTTGAGGTCAGTATGAAATCTAAGGGCCCAAGTCAGACTCAGGGAAGATGGGAGAAGTTTAAAGTAGCAGGCGCACCATAATTTCGATAGAAATCTGGGGGTTGCGGCGCAGCGTCGATTCGGCAGCGCTCCAGAGCGCAGCCATTAGCTCGTTCGAAGCCAGGCATCGGCTGAAAGGCCAGCGCAGGGCTTTGGGTTTGAAGGTTCGTAAAATCGGAATCTGTTAGAAAGGGTCAGAATGAAGGGCTTGGTAGATAGACAGTGGACGCACCGTTGATGTTACACTGCTGACTTCACTGATACCCAACGAAAACGCCCGCTATTGACCAGCTTTGCGGCAGAATCGAGATCTAAGGGCTAGGAGTCAGAATAGGCAGATTAGCAATAGAAAGCGGACGTACTCGAGCGATAACTTCGATAGAACGGGGTTTGTGAGGCAGAGGCAAGCGGTCGTTCTCCGGAGCAAGGCCGTCGACTGCTTTGAAGCCAAACAAGGAAGCGCCGGGCTTCAAACTGAAAGGTTCGTAGCCTCGAAATTTATGTTGAACGAACGTCTCAATAGATAGATAGTAGACACACCGTTAAAGTTATACCGATGGCTTCACTGATAGCCAACGAAGTCGCTCGTTGTTGACCGGATGTAGGGCTGAATCTAAATCTAAGGGCCATAGTCAGTATAGCGAGGGCATCGATAAGTAGAGATCGTACGGGAGCGATAGTTTTGATAGAATTCCGGGGGGTCGCTGGGCAGCGGCAAGTGGCGAAGCCTTTGACTGGTTTGTAGTCAAAGAAGGCAGCGCCGGGCGTCTAAACGAAGGCTCGTGGACTCGAAATCTGACAGTCAAGTCAGAATGAAGGATCCAATGGATGATTTGTAGACGCACCATTAATGTAGCCTGATAAAGTCCGTTATTGACCAGCTTTGGGATTGAATCGAAAGCTAAGGGCCCGAAGTCAAAAAAAGTGGAGATAAGACAGTAGCGGACGTACCAGGGCAGTGGAATCGCGATAATCTCGATAGGATGAGCGGATCGAGGCGGATCGATGCGCGCGCCGGCAGTACTCGGGACTGCAGCGGGAGATTCCCCAGGAAGAGGGCGCGCTGGAAAGGGCAGTGAGATGTGAGGCATCGGAGGTAAGTCATACCGGTGGGTCCGAAGTGCGGCGGAGCGGCGGCCGTGTTGCGGCCGCGCTCGCATGCGCACACCAAGCCGTTCGGGACGAGGGTGTTGCGCCGGCGAGGGGAGCTGCGCTCCGGGGAGCCGTGGGATCGAGCAAGTCGGGCAGTGCTGACGGCGGCGGCTAGCGATCGGCAGCGCGAGAATTTGGCGAGAATATTGATCTGTAAAAAATGAGAGCAGAGAGTCCTGCAAGCCAGCCACGTACGGATTGTGCGAACATCCCGCCGGGTGCGAATTCATCGAGATCCGTCGTGGTCTACCCGCGACTCCGAGTGCTGGCGGCAGAGATCGGCGACGTGACGTGGGTGAATCTGGGAAGAGTGAGAGCAAGGATGCGGGAGCGCAGCACATAGAGCACGCGCCGATGGTCCCAGCATCAAATCCCGCGCCCCGGGTGCGGACAGTGCCGCCGAGCGATACCGAAATCGAGTGGCTCGGAACGCAAAGGCTACGAAACGGTCAGAAAAAGAGACACGGGAGGTCTGAAACGTACGAGAGATGATAGGTGTCGACAAGGACCCGATCCCGAGGCGCGGCGAGCAGCATCCCGACTGCGATGCGCCGCCAACGTCGAGTGGCTCCCCTCGTCATCGAACCAACTCGATGCCCACGGCGGCGGTGAGAGCGCCGAGGGCATGCTAGACGGTGGCGAGAGGAAGCTGAAAGGCGCACAAGACGTTGTGGCAGCTGAGGTGAAGTGGGCGGTGGGTGGTTGAGTGAAGGAGAGCGGGGTTTGCCCCAGTTCTTATAGACGTCGAGCGGCCCAGAAATCTAGCGGGCTGTGTCGCTTAAGTTAGATTAAAGATAGGCATCGCATTGAGACGCACCTGAGAAGCAAGAATAGGTTCTGCAAGCGAGTTCACCGCAGATCCCTGAATCCACCCTCGTCGTCCGCTGCTTCTCCGCACGCAGAATGGAAGCGGGGAACTCGTTCGAGTACAGGAATAGATTACGCTCCCGAGTTTGCGGGCGATCCGGGGCCAAGACGCCCCCACACCGATTATTTTGGACCTTGTCCAAAACGAACCATGCACCGTATTGCGAGTTGTGCAACTGCGAGGGCGCAGATTTTTGTCGGAGGCGCAAGGCGGAGTCTACTCGTAGCCTGCGCACCATGTACGGGCGGCGGAGGCGGGCTATACCGCCCATGATACCGGGGGTACTGCTAGAGGGGTCAAAGTCAGTTCCAGGGTGAAGCAGAGACCGCAGCGACGCACCGCGCAGATCCGCAATAGCCCCACAGTATCCGATCGCATAAAAGCTGTCGATCAAAGGCTCAAGTCGAGCCCGTCTCGGTAGAAGATCGAATATATGCGTATTTCGTCTTTTCGAGTTCGCCGCTTCTTGCTCGCATCCAATAGGCTCTGCGTAGCGGATGCACTGCGGAAGAAGTATTTTGAGGGATTTGCGCTGTATAAATAGTCTGATAACGCACCTAGGGCCAGCGGTAAGCTCGGATGTCGTTCTGCACCCGATTGAATTCGTGCCCGTTGGGGCCGTCGGAGAGCGGAAATGAAGGCCTGGGCGTGCGTATTGAGTAGCCCCACTAATCTGGTTCGAAGGCGGAAGTCCTGCGGGCCGGGACTTTCGGGAGGCGAAAATTCGAGGTGGTGGTTGAGAGCAAGTGACGGGGTTTCCCAATTAGGTCGGCTGGCGTCAACGGACTCCGGTCCGCGCCTTCGATTGACAGGTGGCGATGACGCTTAGCGCGGATCGGCGCCATCTTGACCAAAAAAAATTGGCGCGCCTCCCGCCGCTCGGCGCTGCCGGGGCGCGCCGGCCCGCGCTGTGCGCCGCACATCCCGAGCGCTCTGGGGCTGCCCCAGGGCCCAGTCGTGCTCGCTGTGCACCGAGACAAGTCTATTTTTGTCCCGCGCGGCAATCTGCGGTCTGGGGATCGCATCTCGCGAGACCTCGCCGCTGTGCTCGCACATCGCCGGATGCACCTTTCACTGGGGCTTCTTTTCTCATTCAGCAACCAGGGGTGCCCATTCAAAGGCAAATTTATTAATACTTGGCCCCAGAAGCCCAGAAATGATTGTGTTGTGCCGATCTCATCCAGTTTGCTCATCGTTCATTTGAACCTTACCCTTCAGTAATTTACCTATAGATATTTCAATTGTGTTCAAATTTATTTACTCTGAAGTATCCCATTTTCATTTTTCAACCTCACATACAACATGAAGTAAGTTCAATAAATTGTGCAGCAGAATCTTCAACATGATTATTGCAGATCCATCGAGCCGGTAGCGGCCGATGAGCCCCGCTGGCTGAGTAAAGAGCAAGGACAAGGGCAGCGCAAGTTCGCCGATCAAATCCTAAGCGAGGGGAATTGGTGCGGCTGAACACAAAAATAGATTTGTTGACTGTTTCAACCTTGTGGGAATTGTTGGCCGCCAACCAAACACAACACATCCTCCTTCTTGCCTTATACTACGACCTTTGCCCTCGATTCGTCTGCCCCGTGAACTGCCCGCCAACTGCCCCGCTCTCTCAACTGGCATCATCACAGCATTCCTCAGCACTGCCAGTGTTTTGGGAACCCCACCAGACCTCCAAGCTGTTGCTCAAGACTCCAAGTTGAAGCTCGAGGTTCGTTGTACAAGGTTGTACACAGTTACTTGCAGTCCTCGTACGTCGCCGTCCTGCACGCACCACAGTCCACCCATCTCGTCGATAACCCCTTCGGGCATCCGAGCCAGCTCATCAATCATGTCAAAAGTGGCTCGTCGCCGCTTCGGCCGAAACCAACACCGGGTCGCCATCAGTCGAATGCGCCGTACCTTTGGTTCGCGCCCCGGTCCACTGGCTCCCTGCTGCTGGGAAGGTTTTTCCGCGCCCGCGCTCTCCCCGGTACCCACGCAACATGCCGGCAAGGATGTAGATTCTTTTATTCTTTCGGTGAGTTGAGGCTGGGTAAGCTGCTTCCATTCCGCATTTTTATCCTGCTCACCCTCCCCAGGCTCATGCACACACACTCGTTGCCACATCAAGCCTCCTGCTTTTGTCACTGGCACGGGCACCACTAAGTACTTGCAATTCCACATGCATACTAGCGGCGGCAAGTTTTTTGTATCATTTTTGGTTCTCCCGCAAGCGGGCCGGTCTCCACGTGGTACGCAGGCTCCTGTCCCCGCGTGGGGCACGCTTTCGGTCTCGGCGATCGCGCTCCGGGAGCGGCGCGATGCGCCGTGAAGACCTGTGGCGTGCCCGCCACTTACGGCAATGTCAGGTAAGCCCCGACATCCCTTTTTTGCTCCCGGACTCACCCCGTGTCTAGCTCCTTGCGCTCGCATCGTTGCCGCCGCGCCATTCCGATCCAGAACGAGGCTATCCCGCCATCAAGCGCGCCCCACCGCCTCGGTAATTTTTTAATCATCCTCACACAAACCTTTAGCTTATTCATTAGCATTTCAGGCATCTCCCGACATGTCGGTGCCGCGCCGCCGTCCGACTTGGTTTTCCGCGATCCCGCCACCGCGTCGATGCGCCCGCTGCTGATTCAAGGCTTGGCACACGTCGGCACCGCGCAAACTCCCAATTCATCACCAACATTATGCGTGCAACATCCCCTCACTTCCCCCCGGGGTTCTAATTCGGTTTTTTCTGCTCACGCAACCTCTACGATGCCCTCGGCGCGCTGTCCCCGCCCCGAATCGCTTATTCGTTTTTCGGCGATCCTGCCACTGCTGCGAGGTGCTGAACATCCCGACGCCGCCCCGAAGATTTGTTTTCGATTTTTGGTGCCGTGATGCGCCGTGCCACCCTCGCCACCCAGTCCACTTAAGATTCAGCCCCGCCGTGGTGCGCCAGACACCCCGCCGCGGCCCCGAACTCTTGTCAATTTTGGCGCTCCCGCATCCGCTGTGTGTAAGTCCGTTCCCGTACACGTCAACTTGTACTGACCTCGTCTTTAGTGGAACAGGTGCTTGCTTGCACGGATCTGCGCCGCCGCCGCCGTGATTCTTCAATTTTCGGTGTTCCGGCGATGCCCCCGGCGTGTGTGTGCTGCGTTCTGGGTCGGGTTTTCAACGCGCTCCCGCCACTGCTGTTGCCCTGACAGTTTGCCTCAAGATTCCCTCGCCGCCACACATTCCCGACTCGGATTTCGGCCACTGCGGTGCTGCACCGCCCCCTTATCTCTTACTCGATTTCTGGCGCTCCCGCCACTGCCCCTTCTCCCACGTCTCAACTCAATTTTCAAATCCCGACGCACTCCAAATTTCGAGTCAATTTTCGGTGATCCCGCCACCCCGCCATCAATGCTCCTCGCGCCCCGATTCCAATTCGAGTTTCTGCCGGCCACTGCTGTGTGGTGTGCATCAGCGGGGCCCCCGGAGTTATTTTTCGATTTTTGGGTGGCCCGCGAGCGGCCTGATGTGCCCGATGTGCCAGCACTTCCAAGATTTGATGTCCCGCCACTGCTGCTCCTTTTTGTTGCTTCACACGTAAGTTTAACCCTCTTGCGCTTGTATCCCACTAAAGCCAATCCTCGGTCCTGAAGTCCCCGCACCTTGATTTTTCGATTTTCGGTGCTTTCGCGAGTGTGTCATTTACGATGCGCCCCCGAGCTCGGTATATGCACCCCCCGGCGATCTCGGGCGGGCTCGTTTTGTGTGTGTGCTTCGATTTTCATGAGTCCTAACCCTAATCGTTGCCAGTCTGACAAGTTCCCAGCAAGCGCTCGTTGCTCGTGCTCCCATTCGGTGAGCTTGATTGGATTTTAACCCATATTCACCGCAGTTCCTGATTTTGCATGGTACGTCCTAACCCTAGAAATCAGAATTTACTGACACAACCCCGCGCGCCAGGCACCGATTGCCGATTTATATCGGGAGATTTGGTGAGATTCCCAGATACATCGTAGATCCACGATGTCCATGTACGGCTCCCTTTTGCTGAACGCCTGCCGACCTTCGGGACGGGGAGATTATCGGCAAATTTCTAAAAATAGAATATTCACTTGACAATTCAAAAAATTCAAAAGCTTAAACAAGTGCGAAGTTGGGAGAGAAGTCATAGAACGCGGCATGGGCGCGGCGAACAGGGAGAGAAGGGGCGCGTAGAGGGACGTGTTATGACAAGGTAGATGACGCGGACGCGTGACGTGACGATGACGCGCATCACACGGCACATCACCAAGACGACGACAACGATGAACTTGCACTCGACCTGCACACAGCAGACATGAACGGCGTCTCGTAGCGTCCATGCACGCTATGCAGGTACCCACTCCAGCAACAATACTGGTCTCCCGGGAGTATCTCAGTCCCGTAAGCAGCCGTGACCACCCCAATCATCCCCTCAAGCTCAAGGACTACCTCAGCACCTCCTCACGCGCGGCGTGCCCTGCCTCCGCCGCGCGACGTCGCTCGCGTACACCGACGCGGACGAGGACGCCGAGCGCCTGCTGTCGTTCGGCGACTCGACGGGCGCGGACGAGTGGGTCGAGACGCACGCCGGCCGCAAGTCCAACATGGACGCCGCCAATCCGGGCCAGATCGACGACATTCCCGACCTGGACGGCCCGGCGGACGACGCGCTGGCGCAGGGCGTCGGCGCGCTCGCCCTCGGCGCGGACGCTGCTGCCGAGACGCCTGATCTAGACGATATCCCGGATATGGAGGAGGACGGGCTGGAGGAGGGGGAGGACGAGGCGACGGCCGCGCCCAAAGCCACGCCCGGCGTCATTGACGCTAGGTGCGTTCCATCCCCTCCTCCCAGATACGTCTAACTCCGTGCAGCCAAGTAGAGGTCGCCAACGGCAACCTGCTCCAAGTGCGGACGTACGATGTCATGATCACCTACGACAAGTACTACCAGACGCCGCGCATCTGGCTGATCGGCTACGACGAGGTCGGTTGCCTTCCCTTCCCTATTATACCTCCCTCAACGCTCCCCCGCAGAACCGCACGCCGCTGACGCCGCCGCAAATCTTCCAAGACATCTCCGCGGACCACGCGCTCAAGACCGTCACCATCGAGGCGTTCCCGCACTCCGCGTCGCTGCAGGCCGCGTCCGTGCACCCTGCAAGCACGCGAGCGTCATGAAGAAGGTCATCGAGCGCATGAACACCAGCGTCGTCGAGGAGCAGCTCGCGCAGCGCAAGTCGCCGTCCGCGAAGGACAAGAAGAAGTGGTTTGGGCGCAAGGTCAGCGGCACTGGGAAGGACGACAAGGGGAAGGAGGACAAGGGCGAGGAGGAGGAGGTCGAGGGCATGCGCGTCGACTTCTACCTTGTCGTGTTCCTCAAGTTCATCGCCTCGATCGTCCCCACCATCGAGGTCGACTCGACGGCGTCGTTCTGAGCGCGCGCGGAGTTATACCCAGAAGAAATGTAACCTGTACCATGCATTGCTCATCTACTTAGAATATGCCAGCGCAGTTCACACGTGAAACCGATACATTAACGATAGCAAAGTAAAACAAGAAGAGTGTAAACTCAGACTGCAACTTGTCCCTCATCCGCCTTCTTGCTCCTACTTTCAACCTCCTACTGCCAGTCCCTCTCCTCCTTCCTGCTTATACTTCATACCAGCCGCGTTACTGAAGCCGGCGATAACCCAGGTCAGCGGCGGAAGCCTGCTGCCAAGCGGCTTCCTCCTCCCTCTCGACGTTCGGCGCCGCCCTCGAAGTTCCCGCCGCCGTCCTCGGGTGCGTCCCCGTGCAGGACGACCTATCCGCGCTGCGGCTGCACTTCCAGAGAACAACGGATGAGTTGGCGGGGCTCAAGAACTTCGATATGTACGTCCCTTTCCTCTCTTCCCCCCATCCTCTCCCCCTCCACCCTTGTCCTCCCTTCCCCTCCCTCCGCAAACCCAAACTCCGCGAGGGCGCGTTGAGCTGACGTGGGTACCAAACAGCGCGGAGGCGCTGCTCGCGTACGAGAGGCCGTTCGTCACGCGTCAAGCCCCGTCTCCGCCCTCGTGTCCGCACGCCGCCCTGCGCAAGTCCATGCCGCCGCGTCCGCAGGTCCACGCACGCTACGTACGCCCTCGGCCACGCGCTACGTTCGACCCCCGCCTACATCTCCTACTAGCGCATCCAGCCCCGTCCGTCGCCCGTACCCACCTGGCTCCCGCGCGCATCTTCTACGCGCCCCCACTCTCCCGCTCCCCGCGCTCCCCACGCGCGAACGTGTACGCCGTCGTACGGCCGTCCTCGCACGGCCGTCCCCGCCCTCGAACTCGCACGCCGCCCCGCGCCGAGCTCCCCTCCGTCGCCGCCCCTCGTCGCAAGCTACGATGCCTGTGCCGTAGCTGCGCGATCGTCTGATTCCGCGCGGAGGCCCCCGCCCGCTCTTGTCCTCCGCGCCCGCCCGCTGCTGCCGTCCACGCCGCTCCACCCGCCCCGCAACCCCCCCGTGCCTGGCCGACTCCCCTCCCCGCCGCGCTGCGCCGCTCCAAGCAAGCGCGCACGCCGTCCGCTCGCCTTCGCGTTGCCCCTCCGCGGCCGAGCCGCCCTGTCGCCGCCACATGCGGCACGCACAGAGGCGCTCGCGATTGCGCGGCCGTCGTGTACGTGCCGCATGCGGCGCCGCCGTGTGCCCGCCTTTCTCTTACCCCCCCGAGCCCCACCCGCGCCACCGCGCTCCTCGATCCAACTCCGCGCCGGCGCATCCGCTTCCACCCACAGCCGAAACGAGCCAGATGCGCGCGCCGGCGCCGAATCCGCCGCCGCTGTGAGCCAGGGCCATAGCCGCCACTTAGCGCGTAACGCGCTCGCTGCGCAGGCGCCGAGCTCCCACGGCCTCGGGGGCGGCCGGCGTGGGTCCGGCGTACGAGCACGCGCACGCGCATTGATGCGCTGCCGACTTTGGGCGCGGGCGTGCCCGCCCAACGAGTCGCGCGGGAAGGTCCGAGCCGCTCGACGCTCTCCGCAAACGTGCACGGAGCAGCCGGACCGCGCTCGGCGCTGCGAAGCCACGATCAGCACCAAGACACGTAGCGCTTAAAGAGCGCAACTCACCAGGTCGCGCGGGGTCCGGACTTGCGCGTGGAGGAGGGAACGTCGGGGGCGCTCGGATGCGCAGCGCCGGAGAGTCCGCCTAGCACCGCCGACTTTACGTCCGCAGCGGGAGTCGCTCGTGTGCTCGGGCGCTCGAAGCACCGCAGCGCGCGACTCAGCTTGATGGGATGCGCCCGCCCGTGGCCCATGTGCCCGAAGCGCGCCGGGACGGGGGAAGCGCCCGAACGCGCTGTTTTGCGGCTTTCCCCCGTGGACGTTATTGTTGAGGTCGGCGGGTTTGAGCAGAAATCGGGAGCGGCTGCAAGTACGCAAGGCGCCGCTGCGACGACTTTAGTCAAAGAACAAGAAACAAAGGTTTGACTTACCGCTCGATGCCGCGGCGGCGCTGCGCGCCAACTCGTTTGGCGAGGGCGGGCGGTGGACGTCCTTGCGGCAGCGGCGGCGAGCGCCCGCACGGGATGCTGTAAACAGATCAGCGGCTGTAACGCCTGGGTTTGAAAATGAAACTCACTTGCGTTTACCTGAGAGTTTGGGCTTGGGACAACTTGAAGCGCCGTGTGGTCCTGAGTTGAGCAAAGGATTTTGGGCTTGACCAGCCCAGTCTGCGCCGCGGCTGATGCTTAAGTCGGATCCGACATCGAACGGAGGCGGCGCGCGCTTCGGGTGCTGCTACAAGTTGAAGTAAGCATTTAAGTCGAGCGGCTCGGCGGTTTTTTAGAAGATGATTGCTCACTCTGCTATACTGCGTACAGACTGCTTGACAGACGGGTAGTAGCCGTAGACGGGGAGATCTGCGAGAGCTTGAACAAAAGAAAAATGAAGAACGGTCCGACTTACAGTGTTCGTGCGCCGAGTCCGATGGATGCAGGACATGTGGGCCTAGATTTGAATAGTTTTGAGCGAAAGGCATTGTAAGGGTTCAACCGGGGTAGCTTACCTTGAACGACTTCAGTCGTGGTTTCAAGTTGGACTTGAAAGTCAAGTAATAGATATCATACCTGTAAGTGAAAGAAACTTATGGTACCTCCAACCGAGGCCCATAGCTAAGGCCGACTCGCGCTTCAAGTCAACCATCGTAAGCCTACGTTGTAGTTGAAGTCAACAGTTGAGCCGACTTTGCGTTCACTGGGACTTACCTCGACCATAGTTTTGGTGTTGTAGCTGTCTCGGGACACTCGGGCATAGTCTCGCCCATGTTCGAGCGCAAAATCTGGCCAAAAAATGGGGGTCAGCGCGAGCTGATTTGGATGTCAGTACACTTGACCTTCAATAGGAGCTGTTCAAGGTCCTCGCGCACACATCTAGTTAATCAGATCAGTTGAAGGCGGGCTAGATTAGATTAGAACGAACATACCTGTCGTCTCGCCCTCAGTGTTCGAGCTCGGGGCCTAGGAGCTGAGCATGAACCGGGCCTTGAACAAGGAGCCGTTCAAAAGTCCTCGCGCTCGGTTGATACAACAGCTAAGCAAGTCAGTGAAAGTGGGTTGGATTAGGATAGAACGAACCTACGTTGCCCGAGTCTGGAGTCTCGGGTCCTTGCGCTCGGCATCACACATGATCTAACTAAGCAAGCTAGTCTAAGTAAACTGAACTAGATGAGAAGGAACTGGTGCCCAGTTAACACAGATCCAAGCAAGTTAGTTGAAAGTCAAGTCGGATTGGAATAGAGCGAGCTTACCTAGCGTAGTGTACAGCGACCTACCGCTGCCTAGTCAAGACCTACCAATGTCCCGTTTGAAGTCAATGAAGACTGAGCTTAAGATTTGAAGATCGTGAAAGTTGAGGTCTAATGGTTTGAGTCAGAACGAAGACTGCGTCGCACACTGAAGTACATACCCCGTAGCTCGTTTGCAGTTTCAAAAAAGCGGCGGGCTTGGTTTTGAAGGCTGTTAGAGTCGACATCTAACGTCAACTGTCAGGATGAAGAGCATGAATAATAGATAACAGACGTACTGCTCGATCGAGCTCAAACAAGGGTCGAGTACGGCACCGGGCTTTGACTTTGAAGGCCGTTGGAAGTGGTAGCTATTGGTTCAAGTCGGTCGATTGAAGACTCGATAGATAGAGCACATACCGAACGAGTACTTGTTTGAAGTCAAACAAGGGTGTGCGGCGAAGCGCCGGGCTTCGACTTCGAAGGGCATTCGAACCCAACTCTGATAGTAAATGTTAGAACAAAACGCGAGGGATGATACCAAACGCACCCTTGACTCGTTTGAAGTCCGAAAAGGGGCAAGGCGAGCGCCGAGCTTCAAACTTGAAGGCCATAGAACCGAAATCTAATGTTCAAAGTCAGAATGAGAGTCGATACATTTATAAGCAGACGCACCATTAACAGCTTCGGTAATCCTGATAAGGCCAGGAATACTGACAGCCTTGAGGTCAGTATGAAATCTAAGGGCCCAAGTCAGACTCAGGGAAGATGGGAGAAGTTTAAAGTAGCAGGCGCACCATAATTTCGATAGAAATCTGGGGGTTGCGGCGCAGCGTCGATTCGGCAGCGCTCCAGAGCGCAGCCATTAGCTCGTTCGAAGCCAGGCATCGGCTGAAAGGCCAGCGCAGGGCTTTGGGTTTGAAGGTTCGTAAAATCGGAATCTGTTAGAAAGGGTCAGAATGAAGGGCTTGGTAGATAGACAGTGGACGCACCGTTGATGTTACACTGCTGACTTCACTGATACCCAACGAAAACGCCCGCTATTGACCAGCTTTGCGGCAGAATCGAGATCTAAGGGCTAGGAGTCAGAATAGGCAGATTAGCAATAGAAAGCGGACGTACTCGAGCGATAACTTCGATAGAACGGGGTTTGTGAGGCAGAGGCAAGCGGTCGTTCTCCGGAGCAAGGCCGTCGACTGCTTTGAAGCCAAACAAGGAAGCGCCGGGCTTCAAACTGAAAGGTTCGTAGCCTCGAAATTTATGTTGAACGAACGTCTCAATAGATAGATAGTAGACACACCGTTAAAGTTATACCGATGGCTTCACTGATAGCCAACGAAGTCGCTCGTTGTTGACCGGATGTAGGGCTGAATCTAAATCTAAGGGCCATAGTCAGTATAGCGAGGGCATCGATAAGTAGAGATCGTACGGGAGCGATAGTTTTGATAGAATTCCGGGGGGTCGCTGGGCAGCGGCAAGTGGCGAAGCCTTTGACTGGTTTGTAGTCAAAGAAGGCAGCGCCGGGCGTCTAAACGAAGGCTCGTGGACTCGAAATCTGACAGTCAAGTCAGAATGAAGGATCCAATGGATGATTTGTAGACGCACCATTAATGTAGCCTGATAAAGTCCGTTATTGACCAGCTTTGGGATTGAATCGAAAGCTAAGGGCCCGAAGTCAAAAAAAGTGGAGATAAGACAGTAGCGGACGTACCAGGGCAGTGGAATCGCGATAATCTCGATAGGATGAGCGGATCGAGGCGGATCGATGCGCGCGCCGGCAGTACTCGGGACTGCAGCGGGAGATTCCCCAGGAAGAGGGCGCGCTGGAAAGGGCAGTGAGATGTGAGGCATCGGAGGTAAGTCATACCGGTGGGTCCGAAGTGCGGCGGAGCGGCGGCCGTGTTGCGGCCGCGCTCGCATGCGCACACCAAGCCGTTCGGGACGAGGGTGTTGCGCCGGCGAGGGGAGCTGCGCTCCGGGGAGCCGTGGGATCGAGCAAGTCGGGCAGTGCTGACGGCGGCGGCTAGCGATCGGCAGCGCGAGAATTTGGCGAGAATATTGATCTGTAAAAAATGAGAGCAGAGAGTCCTGCAAGCCAGCCACGTACGGATTGTGCGAACATCCCGCCGGGTGCGAATTCATCGAGATCCGTCGTGGTCTACCCGCGACTCCGAGTGCTGGCGGCAGAGATCGGCGACGTGACGTGGGTGAATCTGGGAAGAGTGAGAGCAAGGATGCGGGAGCGCAGCACATAGAGCACGCGCCGATGGTCCCAGCATCAAATCCCGCGCCCCGGGTGCGGACAGTGCCGCCGAGCGATACCGAAATCGAGTGGCTCGGAACGCAAAGGCTACGAAACGGTCAGAAAAAGAGACACGGGAGGTCTGAAACGTACGAGAGATGATAGGTGTCGACAAGGACCCGATCCCGAGGCGCGGCGAGCAGCATCCCGACTGCGATGCGCCGCCAACGTCGAGTGGCTCCCCTCGTCATCGAACCAACTCGATGCCCACGGCGGCGGTGAGAGCGCCGAGGGCATGCTAGACGGTGGCGAGAGGAAGCTGAAAGGCGCACAAGACGTTGTGGCAGCTGAGGTGAAGTGGGCGGTGGGTGGTTGAGTGAAGGAGAGCGGGGTTTTGCCCCAGTTCTAG
>JARJCN010000193.1:0-24979 GCA_029282135.1 Mycena belliarum
CACTGATTTGGACTTTCAGGTCGGATGCGGGTCGAAGTCATAAGGATTCCTGTAAATATATTCGAGTAATAATACATAGATTGAAGCACTCCTCAGAAAGCTACACAAGCTGCAATTCATTGACGCAGAGAACAAGATGAACAAGACATTGATTTAATTATGCATGAGCCATGCCGGTCAGGCGTTGATCAGCGCTCAAGCGCTTCTTCTTCGGCTTACTAGGACCGGCCTCAGCAGGAGGTGGGTCGTTCTCATCTCGTGCACGCTTCCGAGCAAACGCCGCAACCACCTGTGCCGCCTGCTTATCGTATTCCTTCTGGCCACTCGCCGTTAGTTCACGACGTACACCGGGACCGGTCGGAAGATGGCGGCTCTTGAGGTCGCGGAGAGCATGGTGCTCAGGGATAGTTGTACTTCCAAGGCACGGCGTAGCACTTGAGCAAAAGTCAGGGAGCGAGCGACCCGAGTATACGAAAGCACTGACATTTTCTTGCGGCCGACGCTAACGACTCGACCATTGCCACTGTATTCAAGGGGTCCGATCGCAACGCCTTTGGTATTTTCGACGATGTGCTTGAAGAGCATACGCTTGCGCTCATCACCGACGATCTCACGCGGAGTTGCGCTATCACTGGATGTACGGGATATAATAAATTGGGGGGACCAAACCAGAAAGCTGAAGACGTACACGAAAGACCTGCGGCCTTGAGAATTTTCAGGGAATTTGGTGATCGACCAGAGCTGCTTGTCGTTCCTGTAGGTGAATACATCCCGTCGGGGCAGAGATTTGGAGCGCATGTCGGAGAGAGGGAGAAACAGAGGTGAATAATGGCTGGGACGCAGGAACGTGGGCGCGTCCAGCAGGCCTATAGAAGAGTGTTAGGTTGTTCGAAGACAAGCACACATGAACTCTGACCTTGCCCTTTAAAGTAGGCCGTCAGTGGGTCACGGCCGTCAGACAGGACTCCACCGAGTTCGACCCAGAGCTCGGCGCCAAAGGCGAGATGTCCCATGTTGTGGGGAAGCGAGAGCGCCGTTGAGACCAGAGTGGGCTCAAAAACATCGTAGAGTGAGGTTGTCTCGTATCGACTCCAGGGCTCTCCGAGAGCGTCCAGTCGCTCTACTTGATTCTTTGAGAGCATCAGAAGCTCATAGATTAGAGAAGAAATCCCAACGCACCGCATAGTCGTCGACGAGCGCAGCCATACGGACCGGGAGGCTCGCAAAGTCCTTGGCATACACATGCAACCATTTCATATAGCCGAGCCGTTGGACCTTCGTGGGCGCGAGGAATCCCGAAGTCATCGCAGGGAACACGAGTGACCTGAATAAGCGGCTGAGATAGGAGTGGGCATAGAGCGAAGAGCTTACGGCAAGCCCTCGCGCGAGCGGTGCTGGAACTCGAGATATCCGCAGCCCATTCTAACCGTCCGAGACGGATTATCGAACAGCTCCGCCTCTGTCAAGAGCGGGGAAAGCCCTGGGAAAATAATTGCATCAAACAAAAAGACAATGCAATCCGCCGGAACATGACGTACCAGCCAGGAAAAACACCTCGATAACAGTATACACACCAATGCCGAGGAAGACGTCGCTGGCGCTGCGAATGACCTCGCAAGCGAGCCCGTTGCGGTCCGCAGTGCGCCGACTAGACATCCAGCGCACCAGAGCATCGAGAAAAAACCCAGTCCTTGCTGTAAAAGTCGGCAGGGCTCGGTGGCAGCATATTACGCGACTCGACCCAGGTTGGCTTGGAGTTGCAGCGGTTCAGCCCCGCGAAGTACAAGTCGCGAGAAGAACACACCTGGAAAACGAGGTCATGGCTCAGGAACACGACAACGAATTCCGCAAAGACGAGAGCCATTCCTACTTTGTTCTTGCGAAGCTGGGGGCCAGAGGATGAGTGTACAAATGGCGCTCAGTGCGAAACACACCTTCTTATCAACCAGTCCAAAACTCTCCTTCCATTCAGAAAGGGTAAAGACGTGGCCGGACGTATGCGTGAGCCACTGAATCTACTCGATACCTTTAGTTGTCGAAGCGGGAGAGAACGGAGTCGCTCACCATGAGCAGAAGAGGGCCAAAGTTGATAATGAGTGCGCGGTGCGTATATTCGATGCTTTGGAGTACGAGTTCACTGAGACTGTGGGGGGCATTCTGGGCATTCTTCTTGCCACCGGTGCGCCACATTTCAGGGTATACGTATGATTGGCCATTAGTATTGCCGCGCTGAACCTTAGAGTCCGAAGTAATTGCATAGGGGAGCCCACTTTTCGCAGGGTGGTCTGTCTTCAAACGGGCTTGCTCCTTGTCGGTTGCGTCGACTTCGATGTGGCGTAAGTGGAAACAGGCGCGATGGTTCCTGAGATCCTTTATACCGGCGTTTACGACTAGGAAGGACGCCTCGCACTCCCGACATTCAGGCATCGGAGAGTGGTGATGGTGGCCGAAGAGGAGAACCAGCAAACAACATCACGTGGTCGTGACAATGATCTTCGGGCCCGAGCTGTCATCAGTGTCACTCGGCGTCGATCTCAGCCTTGTTCGACTGCCGCGGTGCCCTCTCAACTACTCTTTGGGGGCCATGACCTGCTCGATTCGCCCACTCGACCACACCGCTTCGCCGCAGGTAATGGGTCCGGTCGCGGCCACAACTGCCTACTGAGGTCATACGGTGAGCATTCTTGCCTTTTCGGTGTTATTTTTTGTGGATTTGAGCTGCATTTCGCCTTCATCCGCGATCTCCTCCATTGCATTCATCTTTGGATGTGCGCCGATCTCGGGGGATTTTCAATGGCGCTACCTATACTTTCCGCACCCTTGTTCCTTTTCCACTGGCGCCTCATAAGTATCTGTGCTGCTACCAGCCCTTGGTTCTCGTGTCCCCATCGCGATTCGTGAATGCACGGACGGCGCGGACGCACGCCTAGGCAGGCTGGATCCCGGCCTTTTATTTTATTGTCACGATTGATCCTTTTCTTCATTTTTTCTCTCCACGTCCTCCTTCACAGTCCGAATATTAACTAACCTCTTTTATCTTCCCGGATCAATATCAATAGCGACGTATTCATCTACACGCCACGGTGCTGGCCTCCCCGCGGTCTAGCGCTTAGGACTTAGGACTTCCTTTGGATCCCGCACTACGCGATCGCGCTCAGGCGGCTGTCCCTCCCACCCGCCCCCGCCTCGGCCAAGATAAGCCATGCCGACTCTGCGCCACCTTGTCGCGCAACTCGCGAACAATCTCCGTCCCCTCGGCAAACACTGCGCCGACGCGGGGAAACGCACCCCACGGCACATCCGCATCCGAAAGCTGCGCCCCCAAAGGCCCCGCGTCTGCGCAGGACGGACGAGAAGGTCGAGGTCGAGACGTAGGACACTCGTTCACGCCCCTCTCTACTCAGGCGCCGCGAACGGCCACGCGCCCTCGAAGATGGACGTCGACGTCGCAGGCGGCGGTGACGACGGATCGCTGGCCGCCCCCCGCGACAGCAAGGCTGCCGCTGCCCGCGATCATCGATCATCCTCATCGTCATCCGCACCGCACGCTTCCTCCGCGCCGTCGTCGTCCGCTGCGGCGCGGCGCCCCTCCCTTCGAATCGAATACCTCGACGTCGCGGGCCTCGACATCTGGCGCGTCAACCTCTTCTGCAGCAGCAGCGTCGACGCCCGCGCCGTCGGCACTGCACCCGTCCATGTCGACGCCCGCGCATCTGCACTAGCACTCTTCCGCGTTGACGTACCTGCTTCCGCGGACCTCTGCGTCGTCCGCATCATCGGCATACGGACACGCGCAAGCGCAGAGGTGGGGCCCGCTGATCGGCGCGGCGCGCGGAGTATGGGAGCGGGAGGTGGGGCTATGCGTATGCGAGCATGAGCGCGGGCTATGCGTACGGGAGCGCGAGCAACGGGTACGCGTACGGGTGCACGAGCAACGGAGCAACGGACACCCAAGCGCGAGCACGAGCAATCCGTACACGGTCGTCGAGAGCGCGGGCGGGTGGAAAGTCAGCCGTGCGCGCGAGGCGGAGGAGGGGGAGGGTGGGGATTGACACGAGGGGAGAGATGGAAGGGACGGGGAGGACGTGGACATGGACGCGGACGTAGACGTGGACGTGGACGTCGTGGGCGACGTAGTGGGCGCGTTGATAAGCCGGCTACATGAACACGCATGAAATCTTCCAATTTTATTGCTGTTTACACTATGTTATGAGCGCTATACATCCGGACATGGGCTAGTGTGAGACCCGAACAGCTAGCTAGGGAGCTACGCATGTGCTGGTGCAAAAAGGCTTTATTTGGATGATGATGTTCTTATGGTTGGATTCCAAGAAAGCACTTTGAAGCATTAGCTAATGATCTACCCAACCATTCTGTGATTGAATTGGGGTTTATCAGCATGCCTCCTAATTAAGGGTAGACCCACCATCCATCTAGACTATTGGGCGACCCATATATGCACTGGTTGCAAGTCGAATTGGGTCAATAGAGCCGTTCTAGCCTTTACAGGCACATATTATCTATTTGTGACGATATCTGTCAAGATAGTTATGTCACACTCCTTCGGGCCGTTCAGAATATGTCGGAATTGCCCGGAAATCAGCATTTGATCAGCAGGATCAGATGTCGGCCAAAACGGGCTGACATCCGAGATAATCGATGGGATCGCGGATAGGCATCTGGAGTGATGGGAGCCTCGGATAGGCTTCCGATGGTGTGCTCAGAATAGCTAGGCGCCAAGGATAGCAGCAGCCAATAAGCATCGAACACGAGTTCAATCATCTTGGCAACAGTCAGCTGCGGATGAATCATCATCTTGGCGATTCATGAATCAGCCAAATAAATACCCAAAACTATTATCTATTGATGTGACTTCCCTAATTAAGCCAAACTAACGTTCAACAGGTTCAGTTTGATACCCAAATCATGCCCGGCCAGTCGGCTGTGCCTTTTCTGTCTAGTTACCTGTGTAAATGTATCTATTTCCTTTTTAGTCAGTACCCAAATGTATAAAAGCCCAGTGTATGTAGAGAGTAGTGCACTGGACCCCCCCCCTTCAACGAGGTAGTGTCACACTGTCACCAGTGTGCATTAGCTAATTGTTGGAGTGTCGTCTTAGTCTGTTGGGAATAATAATTATTGTTGATTGCTTAAATTGTGTGTTGGTTTTGGTTCGCATTTGGCCTTCTAAGGCTGGAGGGACTAGAGTGAACTACAGTTTGAGTTGCTTGACCTTGCTACTGGACTCTAGTACGCTTGGTTCCACTCTGATCACCATACTATAGTATTAGCTATTAGCTTTTGCTGGAATATATCTGTTTTGATTTGCCATTTGACATATTTGGGTTAGGTTTTGGACATCTGGAAAGGCATTTGGAACATTTGGACATCTGGAAGTCGCTTCGGCGCAACACACTATAGCTTGGAGCTAGAGATTAAGGCAGTTCTGGCCGTTAGCGGCATTAAAAGAATATCAACTGATCACATTGATCACACTTGTTTAAAAACCACACAAAAACTTCCCATTGATCACTAGAGACTCAGTTGAGCGCTAGGAGGCCATTGAACGAGTTGGGATATCATTATCTAAAAACAATAAAAGCTTGATAGAGTTCACAATTCTGGTGTAATAAATTCAGATTGCCACAACGTTTCCTGCGTTGGAATCCCCGAACTTGCACGGTTGTTTCGTTGAGCTACAAAGGAGTGTTTGGTGTTTGGTGTTTGTGTTAGTGGGTTGTGGTTCCATAGCTGCCCCCTAGTCGCTCGCGCACCATTAGCTAAAAAGCACGCCGGTTCACGGAGCGGTCGGATCATCTGGAGCCCACCGCGAGGGGATTCATTTGGAGGCATTACACTTGGAAAAATATCAAACATTAGATTTTGTGACACCTTACTTCGCCTTGGTTGCATTTCTAGACTTGGTTGAAGTCAACAGAGACCTTGGGATTATAACTCGACGTTCCCTTACCCGGAATTGAGAGAACGACTTCGTCAGAAGTCAACTTGTTGTTGAGACACACTGCTCCACAAGTCTGTTGAATTGGTAGTTTTGACTGGTTCATTGGAGCTCTTCAAGCTTAAACACCTTGTTGAACTCGCACTAGATCCTATCTAAAGCAACAACCAACCACCACCACCCCCCCCCCCCCCCCCTCCCAATAAAATCAAAAATTAAAAAACCAAATAAATTAGAAAAAAAAATTAAAAAAAATGTTCATGGGTAGTCAAGGAGCCCCAATTGCGGCGCCCATTGGGCCGCTTAACGGTCCAGCAGTACCACAAACTGTTAGCTTTCGAATCCCTTATCCATGGGAAGAGAATGTGCCAAAATTCATCACAGACAACTATGAAGACCTACTGTCTTTTGTTGAACATGTTGAAGAGATCTTGCGGCTTGGAAATGTGATAGATAATGCGAAGAAGAAGGAGTACTTCACCAGTCTGTTACCTTACAATCGAAGGAGACAGTGGAGGACTTTGGATTTGTATAAATCTGGATCATTTAATGAGTTTTTGAACGAAATATATAAGGACTATCCTGAGGTTCAATTAGAGCGCTCTGGAGCCTTAGAATGTTTGAACGAGATCTGTGAGGAGTACAAAGGAGTTGATAGGACCAAGGAGGGTCCATTGAAGCGATTTGGGGTGGAATTTGAAGCAGAAGTCAGCAAGCTTGAAAGGCCTCCTGCCTTGATAGTTAATACTGAAGCTGTCTCGAAGTATCTGCACACACTTGAACCGAGTTTCGCAAGGGATCTCTGGTCAATGGTTCAAACAAGTCTCTTGTTGAAGGGTGGAATTTGGGGTTTCAAGACATTAGCTAATAATGGCATTGATGTTGAAACTCGAAAATCTGACCCAATCCAATTAAAGGACTTAGTAGAATTAGCTGGAACGATGGCACAGACCGACGTTCAGGCCCTATTTACCAGTCAGCCCTTTGGAACGAAGCCAGTGAACCAGAATCAGCTTGATGCACTGCAGAAAAAGCAGAAAATTGATCAGTTGAAGCAGGACATCAGTCAATTGAAGGCAGATAAGACTGTGTCTTGGGAGATCAATAGCCCGAGGTCTTTAGAGCCCACCAGTGCGCCCACGCCAATTCGCAGAGGCTTGATTCCGATCAGACAGGTCTTTGAGGCCGGAGTTGAGACAAATACACTGTCACAGTCCTTAAACAAAAATACTAGCCTGCAAGGGCCTGAAGGGCCCGAAACAGTTGAAGCGCCGGAGAGAGACGAACCAGAAGTTGACTGGCTTGATGTAGCACGCGATGAGATCCGTTCATTGAGAGCTAGACTTGTTAGAGTTCAAAACTATGGTTTTGTTGATTTCTCAGGCCAACCAGATGTGTTCAGCCAGCTATGAGACACTTGTTGATCCAGTACTTGTTATGTGTAGCAGGAATGTTGAGTTATGCATCGAGTCAAGATCCCGGAGCGCTTCGGTGCAAGGAGGCAGCCCTGGGAGTGCAGCAAACAAATTATCTACTAAATAACTCGAAATCCACTGTTAAAGAGAGACAATTGAATGAGATCCCATGCAGTTCCAGGATTTTTGGAGACTTTAATTATGTTCTAGAGCGGCCAAGAGGAGCTGCTTGGACGATATTCCGTTGAGATCCAGCCAAAAGACTCTCTCTTGGACAGTCAGGATGAGTTCTAATGGAATGTTGTTGAGAATAGATGATAGTTAAATATCAGGGAAATTGTGGTGCTTACAGAAGTGGCTGCTTGACTCAAAGAAATTCTTTCGAGTTCAAAAGAATGAAGGGAACACTACAGAACATGTCTAGTGTCCTGTAGAAATCACACATCAGCTTCAGCAATTAAATCTGAATATGTGTGTTGATTATTCCTGAATCACAGTGAAAATGATACTATAAATTTGATATCATAGCCCATGGCTTAGAAGGCGGCCAGAGACGTTCTCTATCTTTGCTCCTACGGGATAATTGAGCCACTTGGACGACTCATGAGATAATTGTTACTCTAGAATTTGATGAACTCTATTGAACAGTTGAAGTGAATTTTCCACTGCTTGATGAATGCTCCTTGGTGATGCTATGTAATAGCTGCCTAGGGTATTCCGAAGTGAAAGACGAGCTCTTGATGACGTCTGTGGCCTTCAACTTGGACTTCTTGCTCAATAATTTTGTTGAAAAAGTGCGAAATTATTTATGCAAGAATGGTTGAACCAGAGTTGTAAAAGTGAACTCAAGAAAGAGAAACTAGCATTGATGTTACATCAGAAACTCTGAATAAAAATCGATGAGATCCATGTTGAAACTCTGGCCCTTTGAATATGTTGAACTTTGCACTATGTTAGAAAGCACAAGTTGAATATGTGACTACTTGTAAGATTAAATTTAACTTTCCTGGTGTAACTGGGACAGTTAGAATTTGCAAGTGAGGGAGAGAGAGCAATTTCCGAGCATCCATTTGACAAGAGAGAGCGAAATTTTCGAAATTTCAGAGTCACAAAAGCATTAGAAATTCATTAGATAATGCATCTTCTTGAAGTTTTTTTTGACTCAGGCTCGGCCTGAATAGAGAGTGACAGGAGTAGAGATACACTATCTGGGATCATTGAACGAAGTTATGATCAAAATCATAGGAAGGAAGCCCTTTTCTTTGGTTTTTTGGAGAACTTGGGTCTAAATTAGCGGACTCCGGGCTCACCAACAAATTGTGCTCTAGCAGACAGCAGATTTTATCTTGGATAGGAATTCTCCAATTCCCCTCCACATCACTGGAATAGATAATGTCGGGGCTATGACGGTCGGAGCCCAACACAAGTCTTGAAGTGTCAATCACTACAAAGATCTATCATGATCAAATCATGATTCCCGTTATGGGCGAGTTGTGATCAGTGGCCGTACTTGGGGATCGAGACCTTCCATTGACATAAACTTATGCACGGTAAAGGCACTCAAAGTCTAGTAAAGAGTTCTGGTTGACTGGGGACAGTCAATATTTAAAAATGGGGGAGATGATAAGCCGGCTACATGAACACGCATGAAATCTTCCAATTTTATTGCTGTTTACACTATGTTATGAGCGCTATACATCCGGACATGGGCTAGTGTGAGACCCGAACAGCTAGCTAGGGAGCTACGCATGTGCTGGTGCAAAAAGGCTTTATTTGGATGATGATGTTCTTATGGTTGGATTCCAAGAAAGCACTTTGAAGCATTAGCTAATGATCTACCCAACCATTCTGTGATTGAATTGGGGTTTATCAGCATGCCTCCTAATTAAGGGTAGACCCACCATCCATCTAGACTATTGGGCGACCCATATATGCACTGGTTGCAAGTCGAATTGGGTCAATAGAGCCGTTCTAGCCTTTACAGGCACATATTATCTATTTGTGACGATATCTGTCAAGATAGTTATGTCACACTCCTTCGGGCCGTTCAGAATATGTCGGAATTGCCCGGAAATCAGCATTTGATCAGCAGGATCAGATGTCGGCCAAAACGGGCTGACATCCGAGATAATCGATGGGATCGCGGATAGGCATCTGGAGTGATGGGAGCCTCGGATAGGCTTCCGATGGTGTGCTCAGAATAGCTAGGCGCCAAGGATAGCAGCAGCCAATAAGCATCGAACACGAGTTCAATCATCTTGGCAACAGTCAGCTGCGGATGAATCATCATCTTGGCGATTCATGAATCAGCCAAATAAATACCCAAAACTATTATCTATTGATGTGACTTCCCTAATTAAGCCAAACTAACGTTCAACAGGTTCAGTTTGATACCCAAATCATGCCCGGCCAGTCGGCTGTGCCTTTTCTGTCTAGTTACCTGTGTAAATGTATCTATTTCCTTTTTAGTCAGTACCCAAATGTATAAAAGCCCAGTGTATGTAGAGAGTAGTGCACTGGACCCCCCCCCTTCAACGAGGTAGTGTCACACTGTCACCAGTGTGCATTAGCTAATTGTTGGAGTGTCGTCTTAGTCTGTTGGGAATAATAATTATTGTTGATTGCTTAAATTGTGTGTTGGTTTTGGTTCGCATTTGGCCTTCTAAGGCTGGAGGGACTAGAGTGAACTACAGTTTGAGTTGCTTGACCTTGCTACTGGACTCTAGTACGCTTGGTTCCACTCTGATCACCATACTATAGTATTAGCTATTAGCTTTTGCTGGAATATATCTGTTTTGATTTGCCATTTGACATATTTGGGTTAGGTTTTGGACATCTGGAAAGGCATTTGGAACATTTGGACATCTGGAAGTCGCTTCGGCGCAACACACTATAGCTTGGAGCTAGAGATTAAGGCAGTTCTGGCCGTTAGCGGCATTAAAAGAATATCAACTGATCACATTGATCACACTTGTTTAAAAACCACACAAAAACTTCCCATTGATCACTAGAGACTCAGTTGAGCGCTAGGAGGCCATTGAACGAGTTGGGATATCATTATCTAAAAACAATAAAAGCTTGATAGAGTTCACAATTCTGGTGTAATAAATTCAGATTGCCACAACGTTTCCTGCGTTGGAATCCCCGAACTTGCACGGTTGTTTCGTTGAGCTACAAAGGAGTGTTTGGTGTTTGGTGTTTGTGTTAGTGGGTTGTGGTTCCATAGCTGCCCCCTAGTCGCTCGCGCACCATTAGCTAAAAAGCACGCCGGTTCACGGAGCGGTCGGATCAGCGTCTTTCCCTTGATCTTCTCTTTCGTCCGCGTCATCTCCCCTTGTCTTTCGTTCTTCTTGTCCCTCCTCCTGATACATCCCCCGGGCCTTCCTAGATGCGCCGCATACCTCCACTTTTTACACGCATATATCCCCTTCACGCGCATATACTCGCCTTCCCTTTTGTCCTCCTTCCTGTGCCGTCATCGCTCGTCGCTCGACACCTTCCGCTCCCTTTCTTGCACTTTTACCTTCCTTCATCTTTCGTCGCTCAACACCTTCTACTTCTTCCGTTCCTTATATTCTTTCACCAGTATACTGACATGCCGTTCTCTAGACTCCCACCGCTCGCGCGCGCGGCAAGACATGGCAGCACAAGCCCGAGTGCGCGAAGGAGAAGCTGCGCCCGCCCAAGATGCGGAAGCGGTGGAAGGCGCCGAGTGGGGCGGTGAGGGCGGGACACGCACACCGGCAAAGGGACGGGCAAGGAGCGGGCGCGGGCGGAGGACATGGACCTCGACGTCGACGTTGGCATCCCGGACGCAGGTGCATCTCTATACCTCTCCTTGCATGCGATACGCTAACGTCGCCGAGCAGGATTGCCACCGTTGCAGCTTAGCTTTATACTTCCTATCTCTTCTTTATCTCGGTCGCTCGTCCCTCACCCGTTGTGTACGTATAGAATATACCGAAATGTAATTCCTCGAGTATCCAGTGTAGTACTCGTGTATCGAGAACGAATTGTTGCCTGCGTCCACCTTTCTTTCTCCGAGCAATTGTGTACCATATATATTCTGCGCGAATCTTCCTGTTCTTTGCATTGCGCTCGATTTCGCTCAGCGTTGTTAACTCTGGACCGGATGGTGTACCTGCGTTGTCCAGACACTGTGGGGAGGGATTTCAATCAGGATGATTGTGTGGAAGCATTCACGTTGAGTGAGTCCGATCAATCACCTTAAGCGTGCACTCAATCAAGCTGAGTGAGAACAGACACTCATTGAACTTTGGCCAAAAATTCAATCAGCATGGTTGCTATGGACATTCAGCTCGAGGCATTTCATTCAATCAGGCTGATCGTAAATTACATTCCATTCGATTGATTGAATCCAATATATACGTATAGCACTACATACTTGATTACATGAGACGTACTCGTACTGTAGAAGGTCCGGGAGCATGCCGCCCATGTGTAAGTCACCTGCGAGTCAAGTAAGCAGGCGGAGGGTGCAGAGAAAGGATTGATCCTCAAGGCCTCATTAGCACTCCGTGTTCTTCTGATCGGACTCGAAAGACTTGATATGCGGCTGCTGATGTACGCCTTAGCCAACGAATTGGATAGGCGCACCGAGAGTCAGATATTGAGGTTTTTGCCAGAAGTCCCACGGGACGCCTCCCACAGCTGCGACAGAAAATGCCGGTTAGCTAAGACGGTCGACACGAACTCAATGCTTACCTCCCGTGCCTCCCCGGCGCCGCACCGCCCCCGCCCGCGCTACCCTGTCAGCGCTTCTGCCCGAAGTTGGACCGCTCGCTCTCTTGAGCCAGCGCTTGGGGTCCGGCGCAGGCGTGACATCCAGCACGACCCCTGGCGGGAGGCGCACCTTCGTCTGCTTCGGCCCCGCGGCGTGCTGTACGGTCGACGCGGCAGACGGCGACGCGTTCTCGGGCTGCGCCTGCGTCGCCCTCGGGAGCGCGTCGAGCGCGTGCGCGAAGGTCGTGTTGATGTGACGTCGAAGGTCTGGCCCCGCCGGTCATCAGCAGGAAGAGTTCCTGCGCGCAAATGGTTAGCCGTGATTCTAGCAGCGTAGGTCCACGTAACGTCGAACAAGCCCTCCTGCGCCGCGTCCGCGGGCGCGTTCAGCGTGAACTTGGCGTCGGCGTGCTGACACCCTGGCCGCAGACGAGTCGGGAGCGAACAGCGATCCGCCCCACCCGCGGCCCCTGCTGCTCCAGACGCGCCCGACGTCCCAGTGCCCTTTCCCGCAAACCCCGTGTATACGACACCTACCACCACCCACGTCAGCTTTCTCCCCCCAAAAAGCCCCAAAATGAATAAAAATGCACCTGATTGCCCGCCGCCGAGTCCAACCCGACCACATCGAAGCACTGCGCCTCGAAGTTCGCATTCAGGCTCTCCACGATCGTCATCTGGTTCTTCCCCGGCGCGAGCGGACCGAGCAGCACCGCGGCGCGATCAGCCACGCAGATATCAGGCGGGATCGTTGCCGCACCTCGTTGTACTTGACGACGAGGTCATCGATGATCATGGCATAGCGCGCGGTGCGCAGGCCCAAGCTCCGCTCGGTGAGGTCCACCGAGAGCCCGAGGCTCTCCGACCACTTCGCGTACGTGTCCGAGAGGGCCAGGATCTGCAATCTGTTCGACAATTTAGGGGGGGCCCAGCGAGGAGGCCGTGCTGCAGGCGCACCTTATCCTTGCAGCCCTCGAAGCGCGCCCAGCCGCTCATGACGAAGAGGTCGTTGGCCGCGACGACGGCGATGACATCGACACACACCCTTCGCCTTGAACTCTGCATGCTTCGCGAGGTACGGCGGGAGGTGATTCGTGTGGCACGTCGGCTGCAGCGCCCAATCAGCGCTATCTCTGCATGGGAGTGCGGGAAGCGCACGGTGAACGCGCCGGGGACGGAGAACAGGATGACCTTCTTGCCCTTCCAGTCATTGGTGCTGATCTTGCTCGCTGTATCGATGCACGCATGAATGACGAAGCCCTGACAGCTATATCAGAGTGTACGCACGAACACCACATGCGAGCTATCGGGCGCAGTTCAGCAGAGAGGGCGCGGTGGGAATGCGGGAACAACTTACGTTGTGCTCAAGCTCTGGAGCATATGGGATGTAGCCGGATTCGCCCTTCACAGCACCACCGTCTCCTCGTTCGTCGCGTGCCACCCGATGAACTCGTTGCCCGTGGTCAGCCACGGCTGCACAAGCCCGAAGCGTGTGCACCGCGCGATGCGTGCCTTGGTGACGAGCGTGGAGAAACCGCGCTTGGCTTTTTTGACGGTCTTGGTGGCGCCGGTGGCTTTCTTGGGCACGGCGGCGGGCTTGGCGGCGCCCTTTGCTCCGGGGAGGGCGCAAGCGGAGACTGCGGGATGCAGGCACACAGATTAGTTCACCCCACTGCAAAAGAAATGAAGTGAAGGGGGACGAACCTTACCGGCGGACGGCAGACTTCGCGGGGGCCTTCGCCGCTGCGGACTTAGTTGCCGGCTTCTTGGCGGACGCGACGGGCTACGGCGTCGGCGTCAGCCTTCATCAAAACCAAAGTCGCAAACAAGACGCACCTTCTTCGCACCTTCTTCGCAGCGGCGGACTTCGTGGCGGGCTTCTTGGCGGACGCGACGGGCTACGGCGTAAGCCTCAGCTTCAATCCAAGAATCCAAAAGAAAAAAGGGAAGGGTAGGGCCGCAAGCTCTGGCTTCGGCTTCCAGAGAAGTGGCTGTGAGGCGACCAAGGGCGACCAAGGGCTTGTGCATGAGGCACCTGGGAAAAAGACGGCAAACTAAGGCTTTGAAGTAAAGATATCATCACATACTATGTCCCCGGTAGGCTCCAGTCCGTCCCAGCCTCTCAGGAAGAACTCTCTGCGGCCTTGTTGGTGGAAAGCCGCTAAATCACGTATCTCATGATTTCGCATCGGATCGACGTCCAGAGGCCGTGAGGAGAGGATCGGGTCCATGAACATTGAAAGATCCATCCGGGAGGGGTTCAGAGGTGAGGTAAGGGCGATAATATTAACAAAGCCTGGAGGGTGTCACGTGGTACGTAACACGCGTCCCATCCTCAGGATCCTGTCGCGGTTCAACGGATCAGTATACACCCAGGCAAAGGTGGATGCTCACCTTGCTCCAGTATTAATAACTATCGCTCTCCGCCGTATTCGTTGGCGTGTTCTTCACCTTGCTGTCCTTTCTTCTGTGGTCCTTGGGTTCAATCAAGTTGGAGGCTCAGTCGTAAAACACCAAAATCATTTTTTCTACCTAAACTTCGGAGCTGGGCAGAGTTCAGGCTCGCCTCGCTGAATCAATGAACGAGTTGGAAGGAACCGAGGTCAAATTTGCGGTCATCGCGGACGAGTTCGTGAAGAGCAGCGGCACGAGCACTGCGGGCGGCAGGTCCCACCGGCGCTGCGCGTCGGGCGGGGCGCATCTCCCTGTAATCTCCCCTTCAGCAGTCTTCGTTTGCCATCAAAACACAATAATGAATCTTTTCAATCAGAATCAAGAGGCATACCACGCTCTACGGCAGATACACCTCGCCGCTGCGGTACATCCGTGGGCCAAAGTCCACCCACCTTATCATGGGGAATGTCATGCAGCTCATCAACGGGGTGCGTCTCCTCTGCTCACTTCTTCGCACACGGATAAATCCGATGCATAGCCGGCCGTGAGCGTCCAAGACCAAAATCACTGGTCGGAGGAATATGGGTTGACCATGAAGTTTCACGGATTTATGGTGGGTACCCCCACTTGATACTGGGCACCCTGACGCTGATATATTAACTCTAGAACGCCTGGGATCTATATTCCATCGATACAAAGGCGATCCACCACATTCTTTCCAACGCGCACCTATATCCGAAGCCCGACGCAGGACGTTATAATCTTAGCCGCATTGTGGGCCCAGGTCTTTCACTTCACACTAATTGCAATACTGCTCTGCTTATTGGTTCAATCTTAGGTATTCTCGTCGTCGAAGGCGACGTCCATATACAACAGGTCGGCGGCCAAGCTTTGACCACAACTTCAATATCCGATGTCCTGAGCTATTCCCAGCGCAGAATTATGGTGCACTCAGCGGCATCATCTATTAGAATCTTCTCACCTTTTTGTTGCAGAATCCAGCATTTGGTGCGCCTCAGGTCCGCGAGCTGACGAGTATATTCGTTCAGAAATCGCTCCAGGTACGGGATCCACATCGTTCCAAGTGTCTCGTCTACGAGATTCATGATTCCTTCTCAGCTCCGCGATCTTTGGGCCGCCCAGGCGTCGCAAAACAGTGGTGTCGCACGTGTCGAGGTATTCTCATTGCTAAGTAAAGCCACACTGGACATTATCGGGCTTGCAGGTGCGCAGACACGAGTCCTGCCTCCTGCTATATCGATAAACCTCTTTCAGGATTCAACCACAACATCAACGCCCTTGGCGCGCAAAGCCAAGAAAAGCCCGATGAGCTCGCTGAGGCTTTCGAGACGCTCTTCAACACCGAGACTCACTCAGATGGGACCATTCCGCTCGCTCCAGGGACTTTACCCGCTGCTCCGCTACATCCCGACGAACACGGACAGAATCGGACGCGCCGCGCAGGCAACGATGATGCGCATAGGGCGGAGGCTGCTTGCAGCCAGCAAGCGCGAGATTGCAGAGACGGGGACGTTCGAGACGGGCCGCGCGCGCGACCTGCTCAATCTGCTCGTACGCGCGAACACGTCGAAGGAAATACCTGCGCATCAGCGGCTCTCGGATGAGGACGTTCTAGCCCGTGAGCCTGGTTTATGTCTCCCGATGGTTCAATTTCGCTGAAGAACGAGCCAGAGGTGCCCACGTTCCTGGTTGCTGGGCATGAGACTACGAGGTACGTCGTCGCGCTATCAGCGCTCCCCACTCTCACTTCTTACAGCACGGGCCTAACCTGGGCGCTATTCGCTCTGACACAGAATGTAGCCGCTCAGACGCGGCTCCGCGAAGAGCTCCTTTCTCTTGATACCGAAAGCCCCACGCTCGAGGAGCTCAATAGCCTGCAGTACCTCGATTGTGTCGTGCGCGAGACCCTGCGCGTGCATTCCCCGGTCATCGCCAGCGGTATGCGTACCGACTTCTCGTTCAATATGCCCTACTCTTATGCAATCTCCCTAGTGCGCCAGGCTCTCCAGGACGATGTGATCCCACTTGCTCAACCCGTCACTGACATGCATGGAGAGGTTCATGAGTCGCTCAGGTGCGCTGCGGCCCCCCATAATCGCTGAACTCATCTAATATGTATGCAGGATTGTGAAGGGTACCAGGATTTGGGTTCCTATCCGCAACATGAATCGCGAGCCGGAGATCTGGGGTGCAGACGCCAACGAGTTCATGTGCGTGCGACATATCGTCCGCGTCAAATAGCCTGTTGAACTCCTTATAGCCCAGAGCGATGGGAATCGCCGATCTCGACCTCCATCCCCGGCGTCTGGGGAAACATGCTCACCTTCCTCGGCGGCCCACGCAACTGCATTGGCTACCGATTCGCTCTCGCAGAGTGAGTCGCCCAGCTTAACTCTCCATCTCGAAGGATATTGAATTCCCGAAGGATGAAGGCCATCCTGTTCACCCTCATCCGCGGCTTCGAATTTGAACTGGCCGTCCCTATCTCGGATATCGGAAAGAAATCCACGAGCGTCACACAAGGACCGGTGCTCCTCAATGATGTCAAAGCCGGGCCTCAGCTGCCTCTCATTGTCCGGCCCGTTGTACGTCCTTAGATATCTCGCTGTCGCCCCACTTGTTTTGAAACATTCCTGCTCTCGTTGACCCGTCTTGGGTCCAACAACTACCTCAGCGGCGTCGATCTGCCTATCCTGTGCTGAGTGTGCGGGATTTCAAAATGTCAACCATGCACGCGCAGGTGCTATCATGAGCGCGATCGCATTGCTGGCTTGAGAGAAGTGTCCTCAGGCTGACTACGACGGATTCTTGACGGATTCGAAAAAAACAAATACATCTTGACTCTGATCTGGACGATTGTGATCAGAGAGGTGAAGGGATACACAACGTTAACGTTCGAAAATTACGGATTAAGACGAGATGTCCGTCCACAAGGCAGTGCGCGTGGCCATGGTCTGGTCGATGTGTGGCAAGAGCTGAAGAGTCGCCGGGTCACCTGCGAAGCCAGATAGGTCAGCTTCACTCCTCCTCGACTTTCCAAGCTCTATCTCACACAGAAAACATACATATAATTGAAGGATACTGTATTTCATACAGGATTCACGGTACAGTACACGTTTATGGATCTTCTCTCATCGGTCTGTCTTCTCTAGTCTGCCGACTATCCACAAACTCTTCGGATCTCAGGTCTAGCTCTCGGCGACTTTCTGCTTGATGACTTCGACTACACCGGGCTCCGCGACGGTGCTGAGGTCGCCGAGCTGATCGCCCTCGCCCGCGACGATCTTGCGCATGATGCGCCGCATAATCTGTGCCACGTCACTATCTACTAATCATTCTCAAGCAGCCAATACGCACCTTCCCCGAGCGCGTCTTCGGCAGGTCGGGCACGATGTATATCTTCTTCGGAGCGGCGAAGGGCCCGATGACCTTGCGAACCTGGAGGACGAGCTCTTTAGCGAGTCCTGCCTCGTTGCTAGGGTCGAAGGTGAATTCGCTGGAGAAAGGAGTATCATCAGCGCATGGGACGGAGGAAAAGGAAGATAGGAGGACGCACGGCTTGAGCGTCACGAACGCGTACACGGCCTGCCCGGTGAGCTCGTCTGCCGCACCAATGACTACACCATCACCATCAGCTCCACTAGCTTTGACTTCAAGAGGGAATACCTACCGGCCGTTTCCGCCACGCCCTTGTGCATGATAAGAGCACTCTCGATCTCCGCCGTCGACATACGGTGGCCCGACACATTGATAACGTCTGTGGAACGTGCGTCAGTCACCCATTCTTCCCCTGCGCCTCCTTATGCTCCCGTCGCCGGCAGCAAAAGGTCGCGAAAGCAGAGTCAACGCACCGTCAATGCGCCCCCGAATCCAGATATACCCGTCTTCATCCCTGGCGGCGCCATCCCCCGTGTAGAAGAGCCCTGGGTAGGGTTTCATGTACGTCTCAAGATACCGCGCGTGGTCTTGCCAGATCGTACGCGCGATCGAGGGCCACGGCGTCTTGAGCGCGAGGACGCCCTCCACGGAATTCCCCTCGAGCTCCTGCAGCAGATGATTCAGCACGGCGTTAGGGCGTGGCACAGCGACAAGAGCGCGCTTACCGCTCCCGTCATGGGGTCGAGAATCGCTGCCGTGTGTCCAAAGAATGGCACAGTCGCGCTCCCGGGCTTAGTGGGCACTGCACCCGGGAGCGGCGTCACGACGATCGAGCCGGTCTCAGTTTGCCTGTGAAGAGTGTCAGCGGTGGTGAACAGAATCGGGCGAGGACCGCGGGGGAGAAGGCGAGGACGGATACAGGAGTCGTGGTGGAAATGGAGAACGAGGAGGAGAGGAATGAGCACTCGATGAGCGTCTCGCTGACGACGGGAACGGGCACGACGTAGACGGCCTACGACACATCCGACGACGGCGCCACCCGCCGCCCGATCCCTGGCCATCTCATCCCCGATCCTTTAATCTGCTGTCCCCGTGTTCTCGCCACACTGGGGCAGAAAGACTCGAAGACTCAACTCACCAGAATGTATCCACGACCGCGCACTGCTTCCGCCCAACATGCTCGTTATACCAATTCCACGCTTCTGGATTGATGGGCTCGCCAACAGACCCAAGGACGCGGAGGCTTGAGAGGTCGTGCGGAGCGACGTGGTGCGCGCCGAGTCTGGGAAGAGGGTCAGCACGAATTACTCTTGAGGAGAAAAAAGGGGAGCCGAAGGAGGGGAAGGGACAACTGGTCGCCTCCAATAGCGCAGCCGCAATCCGTCAGGAACGTCGACGTCGTGCTCGCCACCATCTAGGACATCAACCGGGGTTGTAGCCCTTCCATGACGCAAGCACTCTCGCGAACCCCGTGGAGGATCTTCAGCACTGTACGATCGCCAAGATGCTCTTCGCCGTCTCCCGCAGCATCGCCAAGCAGCGCTCCACGGGGACACCACGCTCGCCTTCGGCGTAGGCACCAGTCACAAGGCGCGCCGGCGTCGGCGGTCCACGACCGCGCAGGCATGCGCCACGTGCGCGGTAGCGCCGCCGTGCCGCGACCATTGCGCAGTCGTCCTCAGCCGCCAATGCCCGAGACGCTGAGCGCGGACAAGACAGACGTGGTCCTTGCACGGACCGTCATCCTCGCCACGAAGGGGACCATGCTCTGTGGGACATCGCCTCCGCCCGCATGATCACCGCCTGCATGCGGGAGCAGACACCGAGCTCGCGCTCGTCACCGAAGCGATGCTGCCCTGCCTCCCCTGCAAGAGCCCATCGTCGACATCGCCGCTCGGGGGCTGCAGGCGAGACACCCGGCCGAGCCTCGAAGCGTCCGTGGCGATGCGTACATCTCCCATGACGCCCCCTGATCTCCCCCGAAGAACAAAGCGAAAGGAACAAAAGGAAAGACGGCAAGAAGAATCAAGGCACGCACCGTCTGAGCAACCTCACCGCCGTCGGCGCGCTGTAGAACTGCGTTAGCTTATGCTGCGCGACCGTCTCCCAGTAGCGAGCGGGGGTGGGGTACACAGGCGTGCTCTCGAACATGAGGGTCGCGACGCCGTTGAGGAGTGGGCCGTAGATGATGTACCTGTAGTGGAGAAGTCAGTACGAGAAGCACGAGAAAACAATGGGGGAGGGGGCTCAAGAGGAGGAAGTAGGCGCAGGGGAGGAGAAGGAGGGACGAAACATGTGAAAGGATACAAGGCGAGCGGGGAGGAACGCGAAAAAAGTGTTGTGTAGCATCGAACGGCGGCGAGGGAGGAGCTGATGGGGAGAACAAGAGCCGCGCGGGGAAGGTCGGGGGCGCGTCCTAAGCGGAGGAAGAGTGGATATACGGGCGGGCGAAGAGCAGCGGGGAGATGAGTGGGAGTGATCGGACGGGTGGGAGGCGACGACAGGTGATGGAGTGCAAGGGGAACAGCGCCAGGGAAAGGAAAAGAACGTATACGCACGTATGGCCCGTGATCCAGCCCACATCCGCCATGCACGCGAATCGGTCCCCGGGGTGCACATCGAAGACGTATCTGGAAGGAGTCGATGAGTATCAATGCGAAGACGGTGCCATGACAAGAACGGGACAAGGATAAGGATGCCCACTAACTTTAGGTAGTGGGTCCCAGGGTAACTTCGAGTCATAGGGCCCCCCGCCAAATTTTTTATTTCCCATGTCAAACGTCAAAATTTACGTGTACTTGATTACGAGGTACAATTTTGTTTTATTCTTTTTGACTCCATTGTTTCACTAAAAAAAGGAGAAAAATAAAGGTTGGCATTTCCATCCTAAACTTGCTGCTTCCTTCTCCACTCTTAACCATTATGAGGAACACCGACTCGTTCGTCCTATCAACTAAATTTTTACCGCTGACCAGTCTGGTTTACGTGTTCGGATAGTGTCCCGGGGCTGACTGTTGAAAATGACTCGCCGAAGTCTTGGCCACGGCGGTTGTTCGCCGCCGTGGTGTCTTGGCGACATCTTTTCCTCCCTCCCACATCCTGCTCTCCCCTCGATGGCTTCAATCTCACGTCCAATCTCTATTCTGGTGGAATCTGCACACACTTGCAGCGTTGTTTTCTCCTCTGCTTTCCCCCAAACTGTCCTATCTAGTGGCTTCATTGAATCTCGCCTGCCTTCACACGCTTCTTCTCGTTTCTCGCTGACTGTCAACGGAACCTCACTGGGATCATTCACTGCGGTCTTGGACTGTACAGTTTCTGCCTCGTTGGCTGTTGATGTGTGTCTGGGTCTCGACTGGAAGTCTGGGATCTATGAGTGGTATCTCAGCCTCGGCCTCAATCCTTCTCGTCTCGACTTACTGGAAGTCCTGCATGCTGAGTCACCGGGTATCGTTCTCATGGTTCGCATTTCCTCAACTCACACATATTTACTAGGTGAGATCGACAGACACGCTCTTGCTGCTGCTGCCGCGCTTCCCCCAGCGAACGCGAGTTCCGGTGCTATATGGCCATCTCTGCCAACATCGCATCCTCAGGTTGTCGGAACTCGGGCAGATAGCCGGTCTGTCTTCACCCGTAAGTGTAAAGCCTCTTTTAGGCATTCACTGTACTTATACTTGAATACCTATAGTCCCCTCCGGCCTGGCTTCGCCGGCTAGCAGAGCTACTCGGCGGTTAAACGAGACTGAGACCACTGGAGCGTACGCGTTTCGGTCCGAGCACTCGGGGGTGTTCGCACCTCCTGATCATATGCACACATTTGATCCTAATGTACAAAATAATCATATCGGTCTTGCACGTTCTGTCACGCGTACTGTAGTCTCTAACGATAGAGCCACATTTGCATCTGCCTCTGCAGGTCCTTCGTCTACGAGAATATTGGCAAGTGGCCCCATATCGCCTTTGGCAAGTAACTTAGATGTTCTGTTGTGTCCTCTGATCCTCTGTTCAATATTATTACGGGAGGCCGTTTTGCTCTACACGCTCATCTGAATAATCATGGTATATCCTATACCGGACTCCATTTACTCGAATGTAGACAGGCACTAATCTCACATATATTGGGAGGAATGTGTGCTACACGATCACCCGACGGAACCTGTGCTTTACAGAATGTGGGATGTCAAACCTACGCATCTCAATTTGCTTCACCTGCACATATGAGTCATGCTGCTCATAGCATAGTCATATCTGCATCTCTCAGTGTCAGGGAGCTTGACATCATTGCCGGCTCTCTTAATGTAACAACTTCCGAAGTTATGTCAGTTCTGGCTGAGAAGCGTGCAAATGCTATCCTTGATCATGGTATCTCCAATCCATTGCACAAAATCTTTGACTGCATTGAGCAGATGCGTAAACCGGCACTATTGGCTTTGGCAACCCTACATGGGCTAGAAATCAGATCGTACAGCTTAGATGGTGGCAGGCAGATTCTCGTGGAACATATTGGCTCGGGAACTTGTGGACTTCATAGATCTGGATTTCGTCATCTTGGTTGTGCTTCATTGTTATCTCTCTCTGGCCATGCTAACTTAAATCTCAACGTGCCATCCTTGGGGCTTGAAGACTCACTTGAGATCAATTATGATCTGGCGCAAATAAATATTCTTGCAAGTGTTGTGACTAAGCTTTCTAAACGTCCGCTGCGTCGTATTCTTCAAATGCATAAAGTCAAGTTTGAATTAAGTGATGGTACTGCTACTCTCCGAAAACTTCTCAAGGCATATATTCGCCGTTTAAGCCATGGAAAGAAGTTGAACTACTTGGCTGCTTCTCGGCTTCTGAAGAAACAACATAGTTTGGAGGAACATGAACGTGAATTAACGTCCTTGCGAGCAGACTGGCCTACAGTATTACCTGCAAACAGAAAACGTCTGCTTGTTGAGGCGTTCAATTTATCTATTTCCAAGGATGCTCTTGATACTTTCAGTTGTGCAAGCTGTTCTGGTAGAACATTAGTAAAAATAAGAGAACGTTAGGGTTGGAAGACTTTGATATCAAATTGTTGAGACGACCTACCACCCTAGTCTGATGGTACCACATACTGAAGCAGATGATTTGGATACTACCATGGAAATGCTATCTCCTGGTGAAACAGACATAGAAATGCATGAAATTGACAACAATGAAGAAATCCGCTACAGGTTTGCAGACACCAAATTTGGTCCCCAGAACATCCTTGGCTAGACTCTGATGGCATTCCTCCCGCCTCTACCATTTGATGATGGGGATTTTGAAGGTGCTTTGATAGACTCGATGGAGTTGAATCTAGTGATGCGGGGGAACCAATTCTGGCAACTTGCAAAAATTGTTATTCATTTTTGAAGCGCGGTAAGTTCCGAGACTTGCTCTTGCCAATCACAACTTCCTTGGTCCAGTGCCTCCAGAACTTTCCGGTTTGACAGTCATAGAGGAAGCAATGATTGCCCGCTGTCGGGCAAAATGCTGGATTATACAGCTGAAGGAAGAGGATGATTATTCAACACCTATCACACAACGTGGTGTTCGTGGTCATGTTATTGTATATCCACAGAAGCCCTCTGCTATAGCGAAAGTCCTGCCTCCATCTATTAGTGACATTATCACACCAATTTGTGTAATTTTTGTGGGTTCCACCCCACCTACAACTGAATGGCTTCAGAAGAAGGCAAAACCTCTCACTGTGCATAAGGAAAAGGTGCTGAATGCACTTCATTGGTTGCAGGCTCACAATCCTCTGTACAAGGACATCGAAATTAATCCCGGAGTCTTTGCTGGTCAGCCAGATGAAGCGATACTGCCTTTTCATGTTCAACATATAATTCCATCAGTTGGTATCAGTGCAAGTACATCGAGTTATGTACCTGGTAATGACCCAGCTGGCACGACTGCCACAACTGCCGCTGTCTCCCCAATTTTATCGGACATCTTGAACCCACCTACCACAGATCCTATCCCATTTGAGTCTGTGATGGTTGCAAACATTGAAGGTCACACATCTCCCAATGAGCTCAGGAAGGCAGCAATTGATCACATGAAACTTCCTGGAAGCAACTATGTCGGAATTCCTCATGACCGTAGCCCTGTAAATGAGTTTAATAATCCGGCTCTACTTCCGATGATTTATCCTACCTTATACCCATATGGCCTGGGAGGATGTGAAGGATATGAGAACGGCAGTGAAGAGGTGAGAATCTGGGGGGAACGAAGAACACCATTGTCAATGCGAGCCCATATCAAGCATTTATTCAATATTTCTGACCGTAGGTTTCAAGAGCACTATTCTTTTCTTTTTACGGCTTTCAACATGCTTCAGCGCCGACAGGTCCTCTTGCAAACCCACTTGAAAGTGAAGCGATCCAATTCTGACAGGGTCGCTTCAGAATTTGCTACTGTATCCCCACAAACTGTACATCTAGTGTCCGAACATATCAAATGGTGACACACAAACAGCGAACTCTGATGAAGAGCGGAAGGTTCTGCGCCTAATGAAAGAAGTTAACATAATAAACTCTCACGTATCAGGTTCCTCACAGTCTAAGCTAGTAATGCGCAATCAGATTAGAGGACTTATGATTGACAAAGGCATGCCCAGCTTTTACATCACAATCAACCCAGCAGATGTATACAATCCCTTGGTAAAATTCCTGGCTGGATCTGAGATTGATATTGACAATCTGACTGCCGATGGAGTCCCAAATTATTTTGAACAAGCCTCCCTCGTGGCCAAGAATCCCGCTGTGGCAGCTCAGTTTTTCAATATTTACATGAAATCTTTTATTTCGGCACTCCTTGGCTTTGATCCGAAGCAGGAGAATTTTGATGGTGGTATTCTTGGGGTAGTAAAGGCCTATTATGGTTGTGTTGAAGCCCAAGGACGGGGAACATTACATTGCCATATGCTTATTTGGTTAGAAGGAGGGTTGAATCCCAACCAAATTAAAGAGAGAGCTTTGCGTGATGGGGGTGATGCTGCATTTCAGAAGAGATTGATTGACTTCTTGGATGACACCATATCTAATTGTATTCA
>JARJCN010000194.1:0-24956 GCA_029282135.1 Mycena belliarum
TTTGGTATAGTGGTTGATATGTTGCCTTTATCGTGTGTTCCCTTTTTGCCGGTCCGCGGTTCGAATCCTCCCTAAACCTTGATTTTCCAACGCTACCCCTGCAATCTTGATGTTATATCTAGGACCAGTGAAGGGTCACACCGGGTGCGGTTCCACATCATGAACTCGTCAACAAGTCCACTGGCTATTCACCCTTTCAGTTGTGAATGGGCCAATCACCCTGCATCATTCCCCTGCTTGTCGCCAGCAATGCTCCAAAGCCTGTGTCCGAGTCCAACACTGGAGACCTCGTTTGCCGCCTCGAGATTGATGTGGCAGACGCCTGTGACAACCTCTTGGCTGCAAAGTTTACGCAGGCGGAACAAGCTAACAAGACACGTGCTGTAAGCAGGTCAGAGGCACGTTGAACGGATCGTAGAGTAAGACGAAGTCACGAGACGATACATGGTTTCCGGCCGCGACCGGCACGAACACGCCGAAGACAGAACAACAACGACAAAGCCGTGTTGCTCTTGTCTTCGGCCAGCGCGAACAAGACAAGACGCGCCGCGCTGAGTGAGTGCTCCGCAAAACCGCTGTCAACCCGGACGTGGTCCAAGCGATGGGCCGGTGGAAGTCCGAGGCATTCAAGGTTTACTGGAGACGTCTCGACCTCCTCGCGCCTTTGCATGCAGAGTACATCGGAGTATAGGTTCATTTATTTTCATAGTAGTTTTGTAACAACGGACTAGTAAATGTACATAATCCCGCTGAATTCGCGTGGGTGGGGGCTTTCCGTCGTGCGTGCGTCCGGAGACGCGCCTTCAGCGGGGTGGGTTTCCCCAGCCGCGCGCACACCTCCGAGCTGGTGATCACAAGCCGAAAGCGGCCGATTCTTCCCCAGCTCACACCCAAACGCGGGCCGAGCCAAGCGAGCTCAGCGAAGGGCTAGAAAGCGAGGCCCCTCCTCACGGAGAGGTCGCATCAGACGGAAATCATAACCGCTACACCAAAAGGTAGATAATTGATTAGATGGTACTAATCAATTGCGCGCCTATATAAGGACACTGGGACTGTCGTAAACTGGCAGGTTAACAACACAGAGCTTGATTAGAAAGGTCAGCCCTTCCTTATGGTAGGTGTGAACTAAGGCAGATGAGGCACAAGTCAACTTAGTATAAGATAAGAGAGTTTGGGTATGAGCACACATCAATATATACATGCGACCATATTTCCTGCTTGACACATCTATCACGTCTCTGCTGCATTCATCCTCCTCATCCCCGCAACCCTCATCTGCAAGACATTTTTGAGTCCCACCCATCCATCCACTTTTTTCTCTCACGCTTGGGCTGTTTTGGTCGCCTGCTCATCCGGCCTGGCACCTCATTGCGTACTGGGTTTGGGCCCCATCACATTCCATCCTGATTTGTTTCCCCACCCCTTGCCAGTGTGTTTGCAGCTTCCCAAATCTGCCGTGTAGCAGCCCTGTAAGGCTCAGGTAGCTTACGCGGGTTCTGTAAGGGCAACCACGCGGCCCGAGAAGTCAAGGGTCCTGGCGTGGGGAATCCGAAGGTTAATTGACAGGCCGTGCTACTAAGTACAAGTATAGCGCACCTGGCGTGGGGAATCCGAAGAGAAGAACGTCTGAGGATTCCCACGCCCGGAGCTGCCTAAAATACCTACTGACTAGTAGCACGTACGCGAGGTGATCGGAGCAACCGGAGTGATGCGCATAGGTCCCATGCGCGGTCACAGGCCACGTGGTATCCGGAACCGGAGCTCCGGCGGGGTCGCGGGAGCGGGGGGCGGAGCGGGAACTGGGGCGGGGGTTGGAGCGGAGGCGGGGTCGGGGGCCAGAGCAGAGACTGGAGCCGGAACCGGAGCGGGGGCTCCCCTGACAGGGGTTGAACATTAAATGTCAGTCCGTTACAGACTGGAACTGGCAAGACAGTTACCGGAAGGCTGGTGAGCGTTGAGCACCGATGGACTAACAGTGAATGGCATATATCTCTCTCTTTATAAAATTAAGCATGTCCGAAGCCTTTTTCAAACTCCGCCCGCCTGTTTCCGACCTCTCGCTGTCGCCCGCATCCGCTTTCTCAACTCAGCAGCTGTCTTGATGATTCCTGTCTCCCTCTGAGTCTTTTAATTCTACCGCCCGGCCTTTTCCGACCTCTCGCTGCCGCCGACTTCGCCTCTGCTTCGCATCCGCTCTATCAACTCACCCGGAGCCGTCTTCATGATTCCGGTCTCCCTGTTTATAATTCTACCAACATCATCGTGTACATTATCCTCCGCCTAAGTTTGTGTCTCTTTTACTCCTCCCATGTCGTCGTCGGCGTATTACTATCTTCCTGTTGCACTCAATGTCACGGGATTCTTTTCACTCTCCAACGGTGTTTGAGTCCAGTCCCAATGCGGCGGCTGCCACAATAAGTACACCACTGCTATATCCTGTCTCTCAGGCAAGACAGTCAATGCCGATCTATGGGTCTACAGCCCTCCTGGCGATAAGCCTGTCAAAAATGGCATGATAGTCTTTGTTGTCGCAAAGGCTTCCTTTCCATCTATTGGCTCTGCCATTATGGATGCAGCTCACTTTTCTCCTTTTCTGGGAGATCCTGCTGCCTCAGACTATGAGGTTTGTTGTTGTTCACTTCTATCACTCACCGCTTTGACATTGTTCTAGGTCCTTGAACTAAGAGTTGGCGCTGTCGAAATTGAAACTATTCCATCTACGGTGGCAGGAACGCGCATAGACACTGTATGTGCCCCATTGACCTTTGAATCCCACCTAATATTTGGTAGATTCACATTCATATATTTGACCACTGAGTGCTGAGGCCTGAGGAGTGCAACGACAGGAAGCACGCAATACGTATACGTACCAGCACAGTGTGGCGCAGCACATGCCACCCCACACAAAGAGCCCGCTCGCCGCACCCATTTAGGTCAACCGTGGCACTTGTGAATAAGAGCTCGACATACCATGAAAAGTAGTGCCTATTGGTTTCAATTTTGTAGTGCACCTCAAACAGATTCCGTTGGCTCTGTGTTACGCTACAACTTTCTTTCAATGGCTGTCAAGGCCTAACCGTTTGTGAATTGGCTCTCGATCTTCGGCGTCCAGTCTTTTCCCATGGTCAATTGTATTCCGCAAGGGTCCCAGATGCCACCAGTGTCCTCATCCTCAAATATCCGGAAGATCATACTTCTACGATAACTACAAATATTGTATGGAAGGAATTACTTCTATAGAATGACCAATGAGATTCAAAGGCAGCCAAGGGGTTGCCGGGGCGCGTAGCATCCCGGCAGGCACTTGTGATTGTGAGGAAAGAAGTTGGTGATGAGGAAACAATTACTGTAAACGCTGTGTGGCCCTTCACTGGCCCTAGATATAACTTTGGAATATCAAGATTGCAGGAGTAGCGTTGAAAAATCAAGGTTTAGGGAGGATTCGAACCGCGGACCGGCAAAAATGAACACACGATAAAGGCAACATATCAACCACTTCACCAAAGGATCATTACATGGCTTAGCAAAGATAGCAATCCTATCCACGTCCGGGGTTTAAATATTTTGACTACACCAAGTAAAGAAAAGGATTGCACATATTGAGATTTGAACCCGTGAACTCAGACCTGAGGCCGAAATCGAAGTGCGAACTTCTCGCGCTCCGTAACCAGATCCGCAGCTAAGAAATCTTCCGGACGACAAGGTAGCGAGAGGGAGCGCAGAACGAGGGAATCCTAAGTAGAGAGGATGAGAGGAGAAAGCAAGAGACATAGCTGTGTCGGCGCGGAATCAGCACGAGTCACAGCGGCGGATCGTAAATAATGGGGGGTCCAAAGTTAATCCCGTTACTTACCATTTCGTAAAGCAAATGAAAGCAACCAAAATCAGATGCAAAATTTCCCATTTAAGACTCAACTAAATTTAATCCGATTCCTGTAATTATTTTTAAAAATTCATAAAGCACTTAAACTGCTCCGAAGTCAATGGGTAGCCAATCAGAGTCCAGGGATCCGAATTAAGGAGACTTTGAAGTGTATTGTGATATCCAAAAAAAAAAGAAGAAAAATCAGATCAAGTTTAGTTAAGTCTGAAATGGGAAATTTCATCTCTGATTTTGGTTATCTTTATTTGGTTTACAAAACTAGCTATAACAGGATTAACTTAAAACCCTCCATTATTTACGAATCCCCGCTGTGAGTCCGGGAGTTTGCAAAAATAGTTAACCCCAATGGGCCGTGTTTCAGGGGCGGTACTGTGCTGAAGCCGCGCGGGCAAGATGTTGTGTGGGAAGCCCTGAAGAAAACTCGGGTACGGGATGAGCGAGCGGGAAATCAATTGAGAAAGGTACGGAAACAAATGGCCCGAATCCTCTAAATCCTCTCCCCGAAATCCCGTCTAGAGATGCACCGCGTCTATGGACGAAATTGGACAGCGTGGAGCAACCGCCAAAGAAAGTCGGTCTTGAAGATTGAAGGTCTTGCTCCGCATACAACCCGCCAGCGATACATTGCGGGAAGCCGGAACGCTACGAGCCGCGCAGCGCGAAGGAAATCGCCAAATGCAGCCTGGACGATGATGTCAACGGCCGTAGCCTCAAAGCTCTTCCGTGGAAGGTCAGCGTAGGCAATCGGCGAGTTGCGGAGGGTGATAAGTACAAGCACCAGAGGAAGCACAGGTTTGAGGTGTACGTGCGAAGGAACAGTGCTGAGGACAAAAAAATCAGCACATATGAAAGGAGCCGCGCAGGGCCGGAAAAATGGATCAAACATGGAAGCGGGGCATAGCGCTGAGTAACATGAGTTCGGGGGAAGGACTGCGCCCGCGGCGATGGGCTGGAGACATCGCGCGAATGCGCTGGAAGATATGGCTACCCATGGTACGAATATAAGACGTACCGCGGAGTACCAGCTCGCAAGGGATACAACAGGATCGGTGGGGTCCTAGGAGCTTTGCGCTAATACATGTCGTCAATCAACGACAAAACAGGACCTGGCGACAAACCGGCTCGAAGCACCGCAAGACTATGCGACTTGGGGGGTCGCGATCTTCGCGTCGCATGCCATCGGCGAGCGTGTCTGGTGTATGTATCAGCAATAGTTAATAACGAGCGAGCAAGCGGGCAAGCGAACGGGGGACTGCACAGTCCAGTGCTCCACGAGGATGGTTTGCCCGTGGGGGATGCGCAGGACACAGCACGGGAATCTTGCGAGAGCCTAAAGCACGAATATCAGGTCAGCCTGTGCTCCATAGCCAAACGAGTTGCGCACCGGGTTTCTGACTGCGCATAGCTTCGCGAGCCTGTTGGAATATGAGCGCGACCCAATGTTCGACCCGGAGGGCGAAGTAGAATCGCGCGTGGCGTCTGAACAGCGCGCTGGCTGAATCCGCGGAGGCACGAGCCTGAAAGCATTCATTTTTGACGGATGAGCACTGCACGCCGTAGGAACCGGGGAGGGGCACAAGTCCAAGGGCAGGGCGACTTGAAGGGTAAGGATTCGCGACTGAAAACGGGGCGCCCGGACTTGGAAGGCCTGCGACGCGAAATATTCAAGATCGCAGAGGGTAACAGCTGGGAAAATGGGCGCCAGGAGACATGAGCGCTGCGCTGGGATGTGCACGAGCGATCTGGATCTGTCGTAGATACAGGGCTGAAAAATGGAGCGAGGGGACGCACCCAAGTTACAGCGCGGCAGAGCGGTGTCCTGGAAACCACTCGCGAGCCTCGCGCACGCCAATGAGCGGATTGACGAGCTTTCCCGTTCGCGTAGATGGAGGGGAAGCGGTTCAGCTCGGTGCCGTGTAGGTGAGGATAAAGCGAGCTTCAACGGACCTCAAGGAGATTAGCTGGGCTGATCCCTCGCGCTCTGATCCAGAAAGGGCGACGCGGAGGAGCCACAGGGCCAGCGGGGTGTATTGAATGTAGAGAGAATGCAAGCAGGATGCGCTCCTCGCCACCATGTTCACGCTAAGGCTGAGCGAGGCCCGCCTGGGATCGGTGTACAGCGCACAGAAGAAACGACGACGAGCGGTGGCGGCAGTGGGGACGTTGTGCGTCACCGACAGCGGTCGTTGCATGCACATCGGATTTGAGATCTGAGACGGCGAGGAGGGCGATTTTCTGCCAACCGAGACGCGATTTCAGAACAAGAAACGCGAATGAGAAGCGGGCAACGCACCGGAGTCCCTCTGCATGCCTAAATTGCGGAATAACGCGGTCGTGACGCGTCCTTCGAGCAATCTCACTGAAGTCCACGATTGCGATGCAGTGCTCCGAGATGGTGGTGAGTTGTAGCGCAGAAGCGCTGAGAAGCGGGGATAGCGATGGCGCGTGTGTCGAGGAGACACTCGAGTCACTCGACGTGTCGTGGCCACGATATCGAGACCAAGACTGTGCTCCCGAGCTACTTAGTTGGCCAAAGTCTAGAAGGAGTTAATGAAAAGAGTGACTAGACTTTGTCAAGAGACTGACGGACAGAAAGCGCGACGGACGAGTATGCGGTGTGGTGGGAGGAAGAGAGGTCGGTCCACGTGTCCGGGCCGATGATCCGCATCTCGCCTTCCACCCTCATGCGCAACTCGAACGCGTCTCGCGTCGGCCTGTCTGCCGTGGCTACCCACTAGTTTATCGCGCCAATCTTGGCCAGTCTCTCTGCGTCGTACGCTGCGCGCTCCTCCTCGGCTCCTCCGTGGCACCCTTTAGATTGAAGTATCAAGTTAAAGGACGTAATTTTCATTCATCGCGCGGCCTCACACTGCGTGCCTAAGCGACACTCCCGCTGGACACCCATGGCTATTGCGCTCGCTTCCCGGGGACGGGTGAAGGTGCGAGCGGCGAAGGAAGGGTAGAGGCGAGCCGTGATGGGTGCGGGCGGCGCGCGGCGGCGGCGCTTGCAGCGGACGACGCGTTCAAACGCAGCGTCCAAGGTTCCGTACAGACGAGCACCGACGAGCGGCGTGCGAACGCGGGATGCAGAAGGGCCGGCGCGCACGGCTTGCGACATGCGCGAAGGCGGTAGCCAGCCGAGTCGGACGCGCGCGATGAGGGCGGCAGCGGCGGGGAGGTGGGAGAGGGTACGCGCGAGGCTAACGCGGTCCCCGGTTCTCGTGCGTTTCGGCTGCGGGTGGTGATCAGCGATGGGGACGCATGCGCGCTGGTCTCGCGCGACGCATGCTGGACGAACGCGGGGCCCGCAGCGCGCATCGCGCACAGACAATGCTGCGAGCGGGGACCAGGGCGGACGGGGTGGGATGCTGCCGCCGCTTCGGGCAGCGCCCGTCGATTTGCGCCGAGCGGCGGTCGGCGGTGGCTACGTGGAGCGCCGGTCATGTTACGCGACGCGACGGGGCTCACATTGTGGACTCAGCCACGCGACTCCACCGCGCCCAGGGCCTTGCGAGCAGGCGGGGGACGAGCGCAGCGCCCGCGGCTACAGGACCTTGTGGACGCGAGGGCAGACGACACTCGTGGTGTAGACCACGGGCGTTGACGGGGCCACAGGCCGGAGCCGCGCGACCACGGCTACCTGCGAATTCGCGGGCGACTCTGCGCGCGCGGCACGGGCTAGAACTCAGGGCGGCGGCGGCGGCGCTGAGGGCAGGCGAGAGGTACGAGCGAGCGAAGAGCCAGGGGCTGAGGCGACAAGCGTGAGGGCGGGAGAGCGATGTGGCGGAACGAGAGCCGGCGTGAGGGGTGCGGGTACGCGAGGGCGGCAAGACCGCATCGTTGGATGCGGGCGGTACGAGAACCACGGCGGAGCGTACGTCGTAGGTGAAACCGGAGCTGTGGGTAGGTGTAGCTTAGCAAGCATGTGACGAGCGCAAAAGCTGACTGGCTTACCTTGCGGCGGGCAAGACACGGCCATCGGGGTGAGCGGCGGCGCGCGCACAGTGCATCGCTCCGAACGGGCGCGGTCGAGGCAGACGTATTCGGCGCTGCGCAAGCCGCAGGAGACGGTCAGGCGTGCGCGAAACCGAGGCTGTAGTAAGTCAGTAAGCAGGTTAGTTTGCAGGGGGAACGCCGTACCCTGCGGCGAGCGCGCTGTGCACCGCTCCGCACGAGCACGGCGGGGAGGCGGGCGACGTGGCGGGCGGGTGGTAGGGTCGGCATGGTGACGAGCTGCGTCGCACAAAGCGACGCTTCCCTTCCCACCACGGACCTCTGTGTCTGCGCAGGAAGGAGCCTCTTACTTTCCAGGGACTGTGAGAAGAGATGATTCCGAATGGTAAGCCGCGACGCACCCAGCCCGTTCCCATTCATACGAGACTGCGCAGTGCGCATCACGTTCTCGGCTCCGTAAATGTAATTCCAAGACGCGCGGGCAGCACCGTGCTGCTGTCGGAGAGCGCGAGTCGGGGAGCGACGGGCGTGGAGTAATATTCAGTCGGTGCGATCCCATTCTTCACCGCGGAGGCGACGAGACGCGACGTGACGGCTCGAGGACATGGGCTCGCAGAGGGTCCACGGGGCGGCGTTGGTCTAGAGAACACCGAATATTTGTTAACGCTAGGCGGCTGACGCCAAGATACGCGTTCGAAAACTTGCAGGCGCGCGGTAGAGGGCTAGAGAATAATCGACTGTGGTGGCGGGAAGCAAGAGGGCGGGCCACGTGGCGCGGGCCGTGATCCGAGGCTTTGCAATGTTTGCGCCAACCAAGAGCGCGAAATAAGAAACGTATCATTTCCAGCGTACAGCTGCGCAGCTAAGTATATTGGAGCGATATGCTAGGCCGCGCTTGCACAAATAAATACTCTTAGAACTCACAAATACATAAGGTAATCATGGAATTTGTACCTTGACCGACGAGTTCGCCCACGCGAAACTGTCCCATTGACATTCCAAACATGCCTTGCGCGTACAAGAGTAGTGACCGCGCACGGGTAGATAGTGAATGTCTAACGTTGGAATATGACCAGCCGCGCAGAGCGAAATAAATCCTGAAGCACGCACACAAGTTGTTGTTCACGGAAAGCCTGCGACACATAAGAATCTCGGAATGATAGGATCTCCAAGCATCAGAAACTGCGTGAATGGCGCGAGGTGCGACGGTCGTAGACCCGGAGCGTAGTGTGGTTTGAGTCCCGCAGATCAGCTCTCCGGCTCAGCGGTGAGATGATGTGCGAGGTGAGGAGGGGACGGGCAGCGGGACAGCGTACAGCTGAGAGGTGATAGGTATTGATATTATGAGCGCGGGGAAGGACGATGTATTGAAGACCGACGGCTAGATGAGTTTGTGACGCCTCAATGAGTTTGTGCCGCTGAGGTTCATCGCACTGTGTCGACAAGATAGCGCAGGGAAGATGTCGGCCTGCGTACAGCCTGCGTCGGCCCCTCGCTGTGAGAAGCGCGTGCTCGTGGACCGACGAGACGCAGAGGAAGGAGCAGGACGCGGGGATTCCACCGCCTGAGTGCTGATCAATGCTGTGTGATTGTGGTCGGGTGAGAAACGGGCTGCCCTGATCGCACGCACGCGCACCTTAGACATAGCAAAGCACAGTGCTTCACCGCTTTCACAAAGCTCGGGGCCTGCCAGGGTCCCGGCGCTGGGACGACAGAGGAGGGAATGGGATAGATCGAAGGACGGATGGGTGAGATAAATCATGAATGTGGGGAAGCTGATCAACAAGTCAGCGGATTATCGGAGGCTTTGAAGAAAACGCAGGCCTCGAGAGCACCCCTTGGCCTGCACCAGAGCGATTCGCAGCAGGAACGAGAGCGGAAGCGTAGGCAAAGGATCCGTACCCGATATCGAAAGCCGCTGCGCGAGTCTTGCAGGCATATTTCGGGCCATGGGATATGCGTCGTCTCACACGAGCTGTGGGGCGGAGGAGGTACGGAGGTTAGGAGGCACACGGTTGATCGGCTGCGTTGTCGCCGCGGTAATTAGAGGAGGGAGTCTCGACAAACGAGATGTGAGGGAGGCTGGAACGGTGCACCGCGTCTTGCAAGACCGCGTACGAGTCATCTAGAGTGACGTGGCAGCGATAGCGGTCGATCGCGCCGTCGAGCAGTGGGCTGTGACGTGGGAGCGGAGGTCGAAGTGCCCGAGCCGCACGAGCACATCGACTCGCGGATACGCGGGCCAGTGTGCACGCGTGGCACAAGCGCGCGAGCGGCGAGAGGGCGAGCGGGACAACAGGGTGTTCGACGGGCTTTGAAAACGCGCGCGCGCGGGGACGGGGCTGCGAGCGCGAGCAGCCAGGAGATCGATCGTGGACGTGCGTAGGCAGCGCGGAGCCGCATCGCTTGAGCGCTGGGCTCGAGGTTCTGCGCAGACAAGGTCGCGTCTGCGAGCGCGGGTCACAGCAGCGCGCGGCGTATGGTGTGCGAGCGTTGCGGCGAGCACGCTCATTCCGACGTGGGCGCAAGACGGCGGTGTCGAGGCGGGTGCAAGGATGGATGGCGGCTTGCGAGCGCGAGTGGAGCTTGTGAGCTTGCGGGCGATAGGAGGCGCGAGGGATCCCGCGACTTGAGAGCCTCGAGGCCTGTCGCGAGCGCTGCGGGCATGCGGCGTCCAAGCGCCGCGGCGGGGGCAGAAGCAGCGGGCGGGCGCCGCGAGCTGCGTCAGCGTGATCAGCAGCAGCTACGCGGATGGGAAGGCGCGACTTACCCACTTCGACGTCCCCTATGTCGTACGGCGCCGCTTCGTCTCCCACCTCCTGTACCCCCGCCCGCCTCGACATCCACCGCTGCGACATCGACATACGATGTGGCGCGCATCCCGCCGACACACGGCATCGATCGCGCGCGCAGGGAGGGCTTGTCCCTCGTCGTCATCTGCGCAGGCTGCGTCTGCTCGACAGCGTGCGGGCTGATCAAGGGTGTAGCGCGGGCGAGGGCGTAGGCGTAAGCGTGGGTGTAGGCGTGGGCGCACGCGAGGACTTGCGGAGGCAGGATTCCAGGCGCTGCTCTCGTGGAGAGCGATAGGGAGGTGAGTGGGTGCGTAGGTCAAGAGCGCGGGGGCGGTGTGGCTCGAGGACGGGGGACGGAAGTCTCGCTCCTGCAGCGAAGGTGATCGCGCGAGACGGCGAGGGGGGCCAAAAGCCGGCGGACGGGGGATGACGTGGCAGCGATGCGCGAGCCGCGCGCGCACCTCGGACGCGGATTCGCGGCCAAGTCTGCACGCGCGGCACGCGGGGCGGGCTGTTGTGGACGCAGCGGGCGGCAGCAGAGTCGAAGCCTGGGACGGGCGGTGCGCAGGCCGGCCAAGACTTGCGCCGTTCGCGGGGAGGCAGGGGACGTGCTGGCCCGCGCTGGTCCAACAGAACGCGAGTCGACGCGGCACCTTGAGGAGCGGGGCCGACCGGGGTAGCCGGCGACGCGGTGCGGGAGCGGCGGGCGGACTTGCGCTGAGCGCGGATCGTAGCTTACGCGTGCGAGCGGCGTGGACAGCGGGCTGCCGATAGAGCGCCGGCGACGGGATGCGCGTATGTGAGCGGGCAAGACGTCCGCTGAGCGAGGGCGTCGAAGGGGGGGCTGGACAGCGAGGGTTAGTGGGCGCAATGGGAGCGAGCGCGCTGTAACGCACCTTGCTGTAACGTATCGGCCGCCGACCAGCGAGCAGGGCTGAGGGCGCTCAAATGCGCGGTAAGAGGCGGCAGTGGGCGGACGCCCACGGCCGGCGGCGAGGGTGCAGCGGGGGAGACACGGGGGCCAGGGCAACCAGCGCGGCGAGCGAGAGGTGGGCGGCCGGCCGGAACGAGGGCGAGCTTGGAACGGCGGGGGCAGCGTCACGTGGCGAGCGAGGGCGGCGGGCGGCGGGCGGCGGGCGGCGGCGGCGGCGACACGTTTTCGTGTGCACTGTGGGTGCGCAGGCAGCGGGAGGCCTCTAGGGCCATGGTGGCGAAGGGACAGAGGTGCTGGCAGCGGTTGTCACAGTGTGACGGCTACCGGGCCGGTGATTTGATGCGGGGTCTGACTGTGCGGATTTCGTGCGAGAGGGGGACGATTTCGGCGTGAGATGAAGTTAGGCAGAGTCCTTTGGCGGGGATTGCATACCGCATCAGTGGGGATGCGATTCTGGGGGGGAGATGATTTTTTTTAACCTGTTTCGGCAGTTCGTTTCCCTCGCAGCGCGTTTTCTTCTATGAAAATAGGAATTTGGGCCACATGCATGTGTTCACTAAGCGCTATTGACCCAGCAGATTGTTACGCATCACATGATCTGATCGGCCGGCCTTCCTATTCAAGTAGATACGGATATGTAAACATAATACAACCACATAACGCGTCAACGCGTCTTTCCTTCTCACGTCAGTCTGGCACATCAGCTTCTATTATGTCCGCCTCAGATGTCCGCTGCTCCGCCTGCAGAACTATCAAACATGCAAACGACTTCCGACTCAAAGGGGACGGAGTTACGCGTAACAAGACATGTATATCGTGCAATAACCGGACCGCGGGGGCGAATCGGCAGCGCCGAGCAGGCGGAAAAGAAAACGCGCCATCGGTCGAGGACGCTGATGAGGAGAATCTTGGGGAAGATCTCGGGATCCTGCCGCTCAAGGACTTCCTTGATGCCATTACGGAACAGGACGACGCGCTCGACCTCGAGGCACGCGTCGACGTGTCTTCTATTTCTGGGACGCGTCGCGACCGCGCGGACGCGCTTGCAAAGGCCATCTGGAACCGCAGAAGCTACCGATTCATGTGCGTGTACTAGACAGTCGTATCATAGGCTCGAGACTGACAAATGAATAGATACCATAGCAAATATGGCCACAAAAAGACTGATTCGACGCGCTTCATGTACCATTGCGCTCAAATATCCTCGCGTCAGCACAAGCCGAAAAAAAACCAGCGCGAAGGAGCCAAACCCCGTGATAAAATCGCAATGGAGAGTTTCCCGTGCGAGGGTTGGCTCCATATTACCATAACTGACTCCGAGAGCGCCGCATGGGTCAAAATCTCGCACTCGGATGATCACATACCTTATTATTCAATCGATGTTCCCCCCGAGATCATCGAGTTTGTGCATCAGAATCACAAACTGACTCCCGCGCAGGTGAGTTTGCCCGTGATATCGAAACATCCATCTGATTCAAGTAATTAGCTTTGGGATGAGATTCTCAAGAAGGTTCCCAATCCGCCCTTCACGCGCAAAGTAATCATGTCCATGTTGGGAGACATCAATTCTGCCGAATGGAAACGCGATCCGGACGAACTCAAATCCGCTAAAATTCTCCTCGAAGAATTCTCCGAGTCCCCTCCAGCTTCCGATGCAACAGGCAGCAAGAAGCCAAAGCCTCTTTATAGTGTTGAACCGATTCCTCTGCACGAGGAGCCCGGCTTTACAGCCATTGCCTTTTGTCTCCCACAAATTCTCCGGGAGGTCGGTGGCCGTGTCCGGGAGCTATCTTTGGATTCCGCCTGTGAGTTGATCTTTTGTTTTAACTACTATAAGTCTAAGTTAATGTTTAGGGGACACTAACGGCTCTCGTTACGAGATCTTTGCGCTTCTAGGCGAAGTATACGGGTCAGGAATGCCATTAGGTTATATTCTCATCCAGTCCTCGTCAGCCGCTACTGCTGGGGGAAAGGAGCGCTATATCCGTCAGCTCCTTTCGCATTTTCGTCGGGTCTGGAAAATCCGAGCTATCCTGACGCTCACAGACAAGGAATGGTCCGAAATCAAGGCTTTTCTGGCTGAATTTCCGGACGCCAAGCACCAACTATGCTTTTGGCATGCGTTGCGGGCCATCAAGAAACGGCTCGCCATTTTACGTCGAATGCCGGCTTATTACGATGCAGCATCAGCCAATTCGGAGTTTCCGTGGATTGACGTAAAATTCGTCCCATCTGGGCAATCCGAGGAAGTTCAGACTGTAGGTTGCACTTGTTCTCGAATCCACAATTGAACTGATGTTGTGCCGCAGGAACAATATGTTGCAATTACCGCTATTCCCCATGTTACTGTTCGACTTCAAGGCGTCCCGATGTCTTTTGCGCCCCGTCCCCCTCCCGAGACGCCCTCGCTCACTGTTCGTTTGAATGGTGTAGTCAGAGCTGTCATTCCCCGACAACCTCGGTCCGAGAACGATGGTCAGCCCCTGACTAGGGCGGAAGATCCAACGCCATCGAATGGGGAAGCACAGGGCGAGCCGGCGGATGGGGAAGGAGGCCTCCTCGAAGACCTCGAAAATTTTCTAGCGAAGGACAACGACGAGGACGCTGAGGACGGGCCAGATTGGATGTTCGAAGAGGGCGAGAAGCGATCAAAAGATGCAACATATACCTTCTGTCCCGCCCCGCATCGAAGATTCCTCCTCCGACTCTTTACGAAACACTTCTGTCAGCACCCCTTGTTTCCGACCCAAGATGGATTGCAGACAGCTGAAGACATTCGCCGAAATGCTGTGTACGAGATGTACATGTTTTGTTTCCAGCGCGGCTTACGGGAGGTGTGGGGATACTTCTGGACATCGTGGTATGCTCCCAAGCGATGGAAGCTCTGGGCCCGATCAACCTCACCATACGTCTCTCGCCTGCGCACAACAATGAACGTCGAGAACTTCTGGAAACAGCTCAAGCACGGATTTCTTCATAACCATCTTCGGCCTCGCCTCGATCTTCTCGTGTGGATTTTAATCACTAAAGTCACCCCAGCCTACCTCGCTCGAGCCCAGGTGCTTGCCGATGGGTACCGTCTCGGTCGATCAAAGCCTCTTACCCCATTTCAGAAACAATTCAAGGCAGCATGGAACACCCTCTCAAAATTACCGATAAGCGACGATGCGGACCGGAAATACATCACCTCCATCGAAAGGTGGACGTGCACCTGCAAGGCATTCCCATATCACCCTTGTCATATATGCAAGCATCTCGTTCAAGCCGTCGGACCTTTGCCGCCAAAATTCTGGGGTCAGGTTGTTCGACGCCGGACCGTTCCGCTGTACCGCCACCCTGCACTCGTTGCAAAGGACCGGGAGATGGGCGAGTATATTGAGCCTATAGATGGCTCCATTACCGACGGAGATGATCACGCGTGGTCCGGGGATCATGCCGTCCTCGAAGGGAACGGAGGTTGGCATGATTTTGACTTTAGTCAAGGGCCGAGCTTGCTTGGAAAGCGGTCTCGATCATCGCCGGACGCGTCGGACGATACAGAAGATGAAAGGGAAGTACAGCGCCACTTTTTCCCATCCGCTGACGCATATGAGAGCGAGGAGGAAGAGGAGGTAAGTCAGAGATTTTTGCCTTCTTTTTGCACTGCTCTCCGAGTTGAAGTCCTTTGTAGGTGGAGAAAAAATCCCAACAGCTACTCAAGCTCGCAGATGAACTAGAGAAGGCAGCAGGGATTCTACGGGCGCAGGCAGCCGCTAAAAATCCTATCTGGATGTCCAGTGTTCTTCGACGGAACATCGGAAAAGATGTAAGTTTGATGGTTGCTGATGTTGAACGGTATGAATCTATGGGGAGGAAGCGGGACAATACATGGGGGAAAAGAGGTGATAAGGAGGCGAACCGGCGGGTTGCAAACACCATGGGGTACCAGATCGGAATTTAGAGTTTGAACATAGGTTTTGGTCCTTCCGACTCCTCAAGATTACAGATATCTTGTTAAGCCACTCTGAGCTAGGTCTAAGCAGAGCTCAAGTGGTGAGCCCATACAGAAAGCTGAAACGAACATATAAAGACGAAAAAAAAGGTATATCGCACTCATTCACGCAGAAGTATGAAGGTAAAAGGAAATGCCAAAAATTGAAAAAGGTTGCGCGAAGCGTGATTTGAACCAGGAGGCACGGCGGCAAGCGGAAAATTCCGGGACTCAGAGGGGCATTGTTACCGCTGTGCTAACGGCTCTATACACAACAGCGACATATGCTACGCTACGTACGGTCGCTGTCTTCGGCGCCATATGGGCATAAAATATTGATTCCTCCACCTCTGTCCCCCTAAAAATTGTGTAATCATGAGGAGTACTATATAGATGCATCAGCATATTCCGCATCACATATAGACATAATCCATGGCCTCTGCGATGCGGAACATATGAGAACATCCCTGCCAGCCGAATTGGGATAAGGTCACGTTATGCGTAACAATCTGCTGGGTCAATTGGACAGACTCATGTGTTCCCTTTGGCCGTAAATCGCATCCCACACCTGAGTGGCTTCCGATTTTGGGCCCAGATTTGTGGAGGCAAAAGTCAAGCGGCCGTGAGTATGCCTGGTTTGTTTTGGCAAAATTAATTGTTTCCCATTGAATCTGGCCACACAACATGTCTTCAGTTTGGGGGGAAATCGCATCCACCTCAGATGAGGCTGCAAATTTTTGCAGGGGCTCACAAAAATGGCTATTGCAAAGGCAGCTTTTATTTTCAAATCTATTCCAGGGTTAGTGATACTTCGCGCGCCGCCCATGCGCGGAAGTCCCTGAGCGATACATATCAAACCGAGCCGCGTGGATTCTCGACTGAAATGGACATACCGTCTTTCTGCGCGATCGATGAGGCGCGTAGCGCGCTGCCCCGCTCCCGAGTCCATTCGGCCCTGCGCAGGTAAGCTGCAGAGGGTGATTCGGGCTCACAGTCCGCGAGGCGCGCGGGTGAAAGAAGGCCGAGCGGGGTCGGGTTGCGGTAATGTTTGTAGCACATGGAAGTAAGTAGACTTTATATCTGCAAAACTGTTAGCCTGTGATTCGCGCAAGTGGTGCGAGTGGACTTACGGAGGCCCGAATCGGCTGGACTTTGAAATTTGAGAGGTCAACGCGGCAAGAAACAATTGTGAATGAGACTTACCTCCAATCTGAATGGGCGCTCGGAAGGCCACGCTCGTCGACGGCGGAGTCCGAATGATCGATACATGCAGCAACAGTCCATTCAAGCGGCGGGCTCAAGATCGAAGTCCCTTGGTGAAATTTAAGATTGAAGGATGCGAAGGTATAATTCAAGTACTTAATTGATTTCCCATGAAGTCAATCTAAGGCGCGAAAGCAAGCGCCTGAGCCCAATATTAGGGCATTAGGTCAAGTCAGACTGAAGGCGGTGATGTAGAATAAATGACTTATATAGCTCATTCGAGGTCAGTCTAAGGGTCTCCGTCCTTGACATTAGGACCAGTAGATTCGAGTTCTGATATGTTAGCTCCTAGCCCGTTTGAAGGGAATTGTAACGCAGTGAAAGCTGGACTCAACGGTCAAAGCCAGTTGAACAAAGGGCACAATATAGATTGAAGGGCTTACTGACGACTCAATTCAAGTCCACCCAGGCGGTGGAATTGAGGGACAGGCTCTCGATTTTAAGGTCATTAGAAATGATCTCATAGTCTAAGTCAGATATGACGCTGCGAAGATAACACAAATTCCTACCGATGATGCACTTGAACTCGACCCAGCGGCTGACGCCGCGAGAGCTTTCTGTGTCCACCAGATTGTTGCGCGTGGCCTGTAAGATTGTAAAGATTAGAAAGTTCGAAACTTCGTACCCGAACGCAACGACGAAAGGTGCGTCCAGGGAAGCCGCGAGTGCGTCAATCTTCAAAGTTCGTCGCATACCACCCCGCAGTGGTCCCGCGAAGCTGGAACAGAGCGCGACAAAGAGGCGCCAAATGTAGCCCGGAGAGCCTGGACCGCTGCAGCCCAAAAATGTCCTTGTACATGGATCGCACGCTATCTGCAAATCACTAACCCTAACCGACTCCAGAGGAACTGCAGGTTCAGGGTGTAATACGTGCAAAGAAACGTCGCTGGGGACAACAGTTTTAGCGCATATGTCGAGTATGGATGATGATGAGTGACGTATCTGCGCACAGTGGCCGCGGGACGATGGGCTGAAGAGAGCGCGCGAACGCAGGCTGGGAGAGCGAGGGATGGCCGAACAGTGAAGCTCGCGATACTTCCACATCTATCCAGGAGATACTGACAACGTAGTAGTTAGTTCCAACCTCGGTAGATGCATTTTTTGGTCCCTCGGGACATCCCGAGCACGGGCGCTAAAAGCGGCCCCTGGTTCCGCTTTTAGCGCTCGAAGCAAGAATCTCAACAAAAAATCCTTGTCCGTGTCTATCTCGAGAAAATGTGTAGGACCACGAACGCGGAAGGTAAGCACGCGCATTCAAGTCTCAGAGCTAGGCCTCTATACCTTGAGATGTTGAACAAACAAGGCACGATTGCTATTTTTTCTAAAGTAACTGTAAGGACGGTACCCTCAGATTCATGAAACGGTGTCACAAACAAGACAGAAGATAAATGGTATCAACCAAAAAGAATATCCGGCCTCAGGGACGAGATAGATTTAGGGCGTTACGAAGGAACTGACGAAAGGGGCGTCTGCTGAGCGAGTCAGCGACGGCGCTGGCCCAGGAAAATCGCTACGCACGGCGGGCCGGGTGGGCGTCCACGGACGAGCGCGCGGGGGACTTGCGAGCACGGACGAGGTGGTCTTAGACGCAGACAGAGCAACAGGGGTGGCGCTAGAGCTACGCGCGGACCGCGAGCAACAGAACACAAGTCCAACCACTGCGGAGCGGTCAATGATACTTCTTTCGGACTTCATCCTGGCGGCGCATAACAGAGCACAAGGCCAATCACCTTCAACCGGTTAATGATACTATCCATTTCGACCTTGAGTTGATAGACCAAGTCACTATTCGCACAAGTCGGAATGTACCGTTGAGTCAAACCTGACTTGATTCCAGTAATGTAACAGAAGACACAAGTCGAATAACCTTCAAGTCGGTCAATGGTCCCACCAATTTTGACTTGGGCTGACATGAATTGACAAAAGCACTTGCTTTTCTACACTCCGATCCTCCGCCGCACTCCAACCGCTTGTCCGATCTCCGCCGTCTCTTCGCACCCTTCTGTTTCTCATCGAATGACACGCTATTCACGTCTCTGACACGTACTTGTCACGCTCCCATCCCACGCATCACCTCCGCCGGCCATTCTCATCAAATACGCCCTGCGCCCTCACCCTGGGTCCCAATCTCCTCCGGCCCGCGCTCAATCAGATTCTCCTTGAAAATCCGCTCACGGTGGTATACAGCCTTTCCGATCCTGTCTCTCGGTCATGGATATCTCTGAGACGTGCTGATGTTTGGACCAGGTCAGTCCTGTCTAACGTTTCCATTGAACACTGTCTTATGATCAGAAGATACCTTTGGCGGCACCTGGCTGTGTCTCATCACCTTCATCTTTGATGTAAACTTGAGTTTTTGCACAGAAATATACTTGTTGGGTGAGATCGGCCAAGTGTTGACCTCCCGAACTGATACCATCTGAAAGCCTTTCGAAAACTGACCAATTGGCTATCTCGACTTGGCCCAATACATCGCCCGTTGAGTTGATTTATTATTTTTGTTCAATTAATAATTGAGCCAAACTCACCCAAAAAATATTCCCTGTGCCATCGCGTGTGACCGTTGGGACTTGGGACTTCTCTAGGTTGAATCCCCTTCAAAAATGATTGATTCTATATCTGAACATCGTGCCACGCCTTGTCTGTGACCTTATGAATTGCCACTTTGGTCTTTGTCTAGAAAAAGAAATCACTATGCCCAACACTTGTCTTGCGGGGAACCCTTGTCTCCCTGTTATTCATTTGCGGACTATGTGGGATCAGTATGCATATTGTGATTGGTCTTACCCGGCTGCTCTACTATGCTAACCCAGCATCACACGGCTGCTATCCTGTCTCCCGTTATTACACTCCGAATCCGTCTGTCTGGAAAAATTTACTTTAACCGAGACTCGGAAGTGGTACTACACGGCTGCCTAACTATGCTAACCCAGTATCACACGGCTGCTCTCCTGTCTTCTGTTGTTACGCTTCCGAATCGCCTTGCAGATTATGACCAAGACTTGTATCTGTGCGCAACTTGACCGCCGCCTTGTATGAGACGCACCAGAGATTTTCATCATTCGATCGGTGATCAGAGTGCGACTTGCGTGCCTGATGCGTTGAAGCCATCACCTTGAAAGTCATTGACTTCTTTGAGCCAGATTATCAGATGCGCGCTGACTCGAGATGTTCAAGCAAAGAATGAGAAGTCGGTAAGATCAGGCAATGGATCGAGTCCTCATTCTCACATGTCGGACTGTATCAATGACTTGAGTGCATCAATGTAACAGAACACAAGTCCAACCACTGCGGAGCGGTCAATGATACTTCTTTCGGACTTCATCCTGGCGGCGCATAACAGAGCACAAGGCCAATCACCTTCAACCGGTTAATGATACTATCCATTTCGACCTTGAGTTGATAGACCAAGTCACTATTCGCACAAGTCGGAATGTACCGTTGAGTCAAACCTGACTTGATTCCAGTAATGTAACAGAAGACACAAGTCGAATAACCTTCAAGTCGGTCAATGGTCCCACCAATTTTGACTTGGGCTGACATGAATTGACAAAAGCACTTGCTTTTCTACACTCCGATCCTCCGCCGCACTCCAACCGCTTGTCCGATCTCCGCCGTCTCTTCGCACCCTTCTGTTTCTCATCGAATGACACGCTATTCACGTCTCTGACACGTACTTGTCACGCTCCCATCCCACGCATCACCTCCGCCGGCCATTCTCATCAAATACGCCCTGCGCCCTCACCCTGGGTCCCAATCTCCTCCGGCCCGCGCTCAATCAGATTCTCCTTGAAAATCCGCTCACGGTGGTATACAGCCTTTCCGATCCTGTCTCTCGGTCATGGATATCTCTGAGACGTGCTGATGTTTGGACCAGGTCAGTCCTGTCTAACGTTTCCATTGAACACTGTCTTATGATCAGAAGATACCTTTGGCGGCACCTCATCACCTTCATCTTTGATGTAAACTTGAGTTTTTGCACAGAAATATACTTGTTGGGTGAGATCGGCCAAGTGTTGACCTCCCGAACTGATACCATCTGAAAGCCTTTCGAAAACTGACCAATTGGCTATCTCGACTTGGCCCAATACATCGCCCGTTGAGTTGATTTATTATTTTTGTTCAATTAATAATTGAGCCAAACTCACCCAAAAATATTCCCTGTGCCATCGCGTGTGACCGTTGGGACTTGGGACTTCTCTAGGTTGAATCCCCTTCAAAAATGATTGATTCTATATCTGAACATCGTGCCACGCCTTGTCTGTGACCTTATGAATTGCCACTTTGGTCTTTGTCTAGAAAAAGAAATCACTATGCCCAACACTTGTCTTGCGGGGAACCCTTGTCTCCCTGTTATTCATTTGCGGACTATGTGGGATCAGTATGCATATTGTGATTGGTCTTACCCGGCTGCTCTACTATGCTAACCCAGCATCACACGGCTGCTATCCTGTCTCCCGTTATTACACTCTGAATCCGTCTGTCTGGAAAAAATTTACTTTAACCGAGACTCGGAAGTGGTACTACACGGTGTGAGCACCCATGGTGCTCTGGCTATGGCACAGCGTCACAGAAACCACCACAACGACACCCACAACACGACACTGCCCGTATTTCCCGAACGAGCAACCACGGTTTCCTAATCCGGCAACGCAATGTCGCGACAATTCCACTCGATCCCCACTTCGCCGCTCCTCGCACACCCACAACAAGTACCAACCATGCCCACGCGATCCCCTGAAACGGTCCCGATGACCACCCACACGGCCGCCACGGAGGCCACAACAACCACGAAACCAACCACCAGCCCCTATCTCGCTCTCTACAAAAACCACGGTTTTCACACCCCGCGCTCAAGACTGTACGCTCTCGACCGAGCCTCGACAAACCACGACCGACGCCGGCCCCACCACAAACGAGGGCGACACATGACGAATAACACCACAATCCGCGACCGACTTGAGCGCCATGAGCAACGGGAGCACGCGGTTTCCGGACCTTGGGACCTCGGCGCACCTCGACCACGCTCTCCTCCGACGCAATCGCGATCGCCAAGCGCCGCCTAGCCGCGTAACGACGGCGCGAACACCACACTACAAAGAAAACCACCAACGAACACCGAACAACCGCGACTTGGTCGCTCACCCGCGACATTCCTCTCCACAGAGAAGCTCTCAAGCTGTCAGCCTCAAACACCAGAAGCTCGGGCGGGCGGATCTTGAGGGACGCGCGTCTCGAGAAGGCGGTGCGAGCAAGGCATAAAGGGCAGGCAAGGCAGGGGCGTTTTAGGAGTTCACTCCTGGGCTAGGATTCTCCCCCACTACTTTGTGTATCTAAAACCCACACCAATAAGGATTGACCACGACCACACCTTCTTCGCATCTCAAAGCTTGTCCTCCAAGGCACTCTACTCCCACCCTCACGCAGCCTGAAAAGCCACCAGGCTCGCGCTCACACACCCCGCACCGCGTCGCGACATTTCTTCCTACACAGGTCCTTCCGTGTCGTAGTGGAAGGGTTCGACCGCGGATTTCCCCCTAGCAAATCGTCTACCAAACGACCGGACTCACCCTCCGCACCGGAGACCGTTGACGTCAAAGTCACTCGCGAGCGAACCCCTTGGTTCGCCCACCGACACGATCACGTGCCCCGTTCAAAGGGGAGAGGCATTGGATTAGGTCGAAGCACTGAGGCTTTGGAGGTTCTGAAGGAGCGCATCGGCGACATTGCGTCCTAGCGGAACAGGTATCTTCACTTTCTACACCGTATTCTTCCCTGACATAGCCCGGCAAACCGCGACTTTCCCTGCGCCAACCGCGGTTTTCCACACAAAACCACAAGAGCCTCGCGCTCCCAACCCACGCACACACACACACCCGCGGTTTTCACTGCCTATAAGCCTGCCTACAACGTGCCAGACGCCCTAGGAACCACGCTCTTACAAACCCCCTAGAGGACGAACAGGCCACCGACCGAAACCCACACCCATTCCCTCGGTAGCGCCGCAGTCCGCATCACAACTGGAGCCCACCGCGAGGGGGTTTTACCGTGGATTTCCAAAGGATTAAAGCACTAGAAGCAGCCCGCATATCCGAGCAAATCCGAAACCGATCCCTCCGACACGAACGACGCTTGCGCAACGTTTTCCAGGAAATAACCCTCGCCGAGAACGACCCCACATCCTCCATCAGCACCGCACAGTCGCCGCTGGTAGCAGTCCCCGCGACAGCCGACTCCCCTCTTACCCCACAAGCGTCAGAGCTAGACGAGGAAGACCCCTTCCTCGGAGCTTCATTTTCCTCGACCCAACCGTCGACCCAGGAACCAACGTCTAACACCCTCTCGGAAGAGAGTTCCGTCACCAACTCCCCCGATCCACAGTCGCCACCAGAATCTCCACCCACCGAAATCCAACCACCCATCAGAACGCGCAAAATGACCAAAATTGCACCGGGACGCGGGGCGCGAGGAGCGCCAGAGTTCGATGGAAAACCGCTGAATTTGACCCGCTACTGGGAAGATGTCGAAGAAGTAGCGGAATCACTTGAGAGGACCAGCAACGAAGACAAGATTCGCATGGCCCTACGATACGTGCAGCGCGAAACCGAGGTTTTATGGAAAGGCGTGATGAAACCCGAGACCAAAACCTGGGACGATTTCAAGAAAGTCGTCGCCGAACTGTACCCAGGCGCAGATGGGAAAAAGATGTTCACATTGAAGGACCTCGACAATCTTGTCACGGAACAGGAGCTCGTTCAAATCAAAGCGAAGGAGGATTTCTCCGAATACCATCGCCGCTTCAAAACGATTTCCGTTCACCTCATCACGGAAGGCAAACTCACGACATTGGAGGAAAAACGGGCGTATCCCAAGGGGCTGGAAAAGCGTTTCAGGAACCGCATATACCAGAGGCTCCAAATCGTCACACCGACTCATCCGAGCGACGATCCCTACGATATCGAGGACGTCGTCAAAGCCGCCAACTACATTCTCGACGGACCATCGGCGGTTGACGACTCGGCACCGGACGCATCCTTCATAAAGAAAGAAATGGTCGACTTGAACGAAGCTTTCCAGAAGATGAACAGTCAGATCAGGGTGGAGATGCAATCGCTCGCGAGAGTGGTGCGCAACGGCGGGGAAAACAACTACGGACCACCCAACGCGTACGCGCAGCGGGCGACATACCCCATTTATGCGGCCACGGCGCTAGAAAACGTCCCTCCACCAAGTCAGTACCCCCGCGACCAGGGAAACCAGTATCAAAGGGAACAGGGAAACGGGTACCGCGGCGCGAGCACGTATCCGCCGCGAGACCAATACCAACCGCGGGAACCATGGTCGAACCGAACGATGCCGCCGCTTCGCCCAAGCGCCGGCATGTTTCCTCCCGGGGAGTGCGGTTTCTGCTCGAGCAACGGCCACTTCGTCCGGGAATGCCCAGTCGTTGGCGAATATATACGCCAGGGGAAATGTTTTAGGAACGGCGACAACAAAATCGTCCTTCCAAACGGCCGTTATGTTCCTCGGGTTGTCACGGGCCGAAACTTGGCCGAGAGGATTGATCGCTGGCTGTCGGAGAACGGGCCACCACCGCAAAGGGCGCAGTCGCCCCCGCAACCGCGACCGGTGCAATCCCAGATGTTCGAACGGGACATGCCGCCGCACACAATCTCGTCAATGACTTTCACCGGCGGAGCGCCCGTTCAAACCCTGGCGTTCGGCCGATATCCGGACGGCACTGCCGAAGAACCGAGATCGACGGGCAAATGTTCGCGGACCTACGATTGAGGAAGCAAAGAGAGATACCTGAGGTCGTCATTCAACGCAAAACGGCGGCCAAACCCATCCCGAAACCACCGCACATCGAGCCAGAAGTCGCGGTTTTCGAAACCAGCACCGCCACTAGCACACGCCAAATTCGCGGTTCCACCGGCGTTCAAATACCAGTCCACCATGGAAGACCCGGCGCTGATACAAGCCGTGATCGACCGGACTCTCGACGTTCCGATAACGGTGACAAACCGCGAACTTTTCGCCAATCGCCCCGGAAACCTTCGGCGGTATTACGCGAGAATACCATCACCAAGCGAATTCCCACGGTTGAAACCTCACTTATGACGATCGAGGAGGGACAACCGCGACAGGAAGCGTTGGTTT